>UYWX01020418.1:409-77852 GCA_900622495.1 Hydatigera taeniaeformis | reverse complement strand
TCAGATAAATGGTCTTAAAAATGATTTTTTTAACAGTTCTACTAACTTTGATTTAAAAAGCTAAGTGTTTCAACATGGTATCTGTAAAAAGCGGCTCTAGTTTAGAGAGCAGTAACTTTAATAATCGGGCAAAAAAATAGCGTTCCTGTTGCCTAAAATTGGCTAATAAAGATGACAATTTATGGTCTTTCCTAACTATATCATGGAATAGACATGGGAAGAATGTGAGACCGCTGTTTCAAGGTAAGTCAAAAGCAAAGAAGTTCATGCCCTGCCTAGTCATGGAGAGAGTGCTGTGAGCCACATGGATTAGTCTGCTGCCAAAAGCGAGACCAAATTGCTTGACCACGGCTCTGCGAACACTTTCCAAGTTGGCAAGATGGTCGCACAAAGCACCTACTCGTACCTGCCTGATTGGACGAATTCAAGACCAGCGCCCTCCTACATATGGAAATTTTTAATTTAAACCTCTTATTTGGGTGTATGCTATTGTAATGATGATTTCATAGTTTTTGACCTCCCTCATTCCCTACTTATTTACCGGCACTCGGCACCTACTTGACTTGCAGTGTACAAAACTGTCTTACCCTACTTAAATTTTGAAAGTAGTGCCTTTCCTTCTCTGTTAAAAGGAGTAGGTGAAGATGGTTCCACACCTCTTGACTTATTTTTAAGGCCGCAACACCATGTATCTGCACAGCTTTGGACATTTTTAAGTATTTGGGGCTTACGTATCGCTGATTTTAATGATTATTGAAGTGTGGATCCAGATCTAGAAAGATGATTGGATGGTTGGCTGCAAGTGCTTGCAAGGTCCACCACCTCGCTTTTCATTACACTTGTTTTCATCCTAAAGATACTTGTAGTGCTTTATGCAAACACAATGCCTCAAAAGACCAGCTAAGGCGACTGTGAACTAACTCTATAGCGCAATGGTTTTTAACCTCCTTCAAGGAAACTACTGATAAAATACACGCTGTGACTAAGTTAATTCTACTTAAAGTAGAATAACAAATTTTTCATGTTGAATAAACTAACTCTTATCACTTAATCAACCCTGTTTTTAGGGGTCGCAGGTGGGCAGGATGTACATTATATGATTATGCAAGATAGGTGAAATGGATGACACCGACACGCCTCCCCCAATAAGGCGGAAGTCATGCAAACGTGACTATTCTATAGCTTGCCATAGCTTAACCTCAGGGATTGTCATTCATAATCAGGCACGCTTTTCTGTTCACCTATTTTTTCGCATGTGCCTGTGTGTGCATGGGATGCTTGTGATTTTTGGATGCGGAGAATACGAAAATTCAGACAGCATTTTAAATCTGATCTCATTTTTTTGGATGGATTGAATTCACTGCCAGGGAAAGAGGTTTCTGTCCCTGTTCACCCACTAGCTCGTCTTAGTTATCTCTGGTAAATGCAAGAGTTTGATAGCCATCAACGTAAAGCAATTGTTGAAGGATCTGACGTTAGGACTAATTTTTCGTGGTCATGGGGCTAACCAGTCCACTCATCTCTGAGGCAAACTAAGATACCAATGCGTGTTTGGGAATAGGCAGTTTTGCGGTCTTGGGACCTGAGGCCTGACAGCTTGGCTGCATTGGAGCAGACGGTATCACCACTCTGCTCCCTGGGTGACCCAGATGGGCAAAAAAAGAGGCTGTGTTTGTAGAGCCTTGTTACCAAGCTGGCGAGGTGTTTGTTTAAGGCGGGACTAGGGCACATGACGTGGGCATTGCTGGAACGTGCCGGCTGATGTCCGGTGTCGCTACCTCCACTGACGCAGTGACGCCTTGATGCAACCTATCAATCAATGCTCCATCAAAGGCCTGTCAAGCGTTGCCGAAAGCTCCACAGGCAAAGTGTGTAGATGGTTGGAGATTTTTCTTAACTAACTACCGTGTTCAATAGTAATATAGCTTAGTTCACACGCCTTGGTCTTTAAGGTCTACTCGTGGGCAAGGTGTTGTGCTACCTCGGTGAGATAAGGTTATGAAACAAAGAGTGGCGTAATCAAAGTTTCAGGTGTGACACATTTTCCACTTTCTTTTATCATATCTCAAGGGGGATGTGGAATCACAATTTGTGCTAACAGGTGTGTGTGTGTGTGTTTGCATCCCTGTATGTATGCATTTATCCTCGTACATGCATAAATGCGTCCCTTGTACTGACACCTGTGGCCTAAATTCGGCTACACTCTCGACCCCTGCCTGTCGGCCTCACTGCAGAGCCTGCCCCATGTGTCGAAGTAAGAAACTGATCCCGCCTTTTCAAAGTTAATCCTCACACACACCTTGTTCACGATGCTTTAGTCCGGAATTATAAGTAGGGCTGAGTACATTGGCACCGAAGACATTTGCACGGCTGATGCCTGGCTCGCTCGACTTTCGGCCTTTTTGGGATGGCCTCTACCCCTCTCTTTTGGTTAGCCAATGCTCCAAGAGAGACACTCACAAAACACTCTCCTCGGTCATCTCGTTTTGATTCAATTAACAAAATGATGGCAGCACCATCACTGATTCCTGTTGGTATTTCACTGAATCTTGAAGGTCGTCTTTCAGAGAAACAGTTCAGGGGATCGAGGAAATTTTGTATTCATCAAGCATGTCCACGGTCAGTGACAAAACCATTGTCCTTTTATTAAGAGATGAATGTATCACGGGGCTTTGAAAATGAGGTTTTGAATGCAGCCCTTCCTGTCACTTTGACTTCACACAGGTAGTGTCCAGCCACATCTTCACGAGTTCTATCCAACGAGTCAGGAACTGGAGCAGAAAAAAAATCACGCAATCACAGAGATGCTCCATGAGAGACGTTTAAAAGATAAAGTGCTGTCACCGAGGCCCAAGGTAAATTGCATAATTTTTGTCCCAAATCGCTCCAATTGCTGAGCTTTGCTGAACTAAAAGCAAGAAAATTAAAACCATTGAATGGGGAAATAAGATTGCCAATAATGTGTGCATTTATTCCCAAATGTTTGAGAAGTGCGTAGTGCATCGCTTGGGTAAGTCCACGATTTAAAAATCTAACTTACGCTACTGAAGCTTGCATACACCACATGAGAAGCAGGAGAAGTGGTAATAGTTTTCAGAGCGCGGTTAAACCCTCAAGCGGCTCATAATTACTATTTCCTTAAATCTTGAAACACATTGCCAACTTCGGTCCTAGAAATGCGCCAACGTGAGAATTAGCTGAGCGTTCCCAACCGATGTTTGAAGGCACCCTGAAGGACACAGGATGAGGCACTGCTGATTCCACTGGCATTGAGTGCTACAGAACAATGCCAGTGGCTGTTAGCAAGGCGAGACTAAGGAAGGGCTGAGTAAAAGCAGAGGTTTGAAAGATTGTAATTCAACTTCTTTGCATGCGAGATTTTATCTGGACTTGGCTCATGGTGAAACGTATGCTTTGTGGAAGTCCACTTCCTGCTTCCACAAAATATAATTTAGTTGACATAAACGATGCCCCTTCGCAGTAATTCCACAAAGCTAAACGACTTACATTGCTGCCATGGTTTGCAATGTTGACCAGAAAACACCGAATTCGGCGCATGGCTCAAATGATAGGTAAAAACCTCTTGTCTCTCCTTCCGGTAAGATAATGCTGGCAGGTGGTGCTTACAATGAATTTGATTCAATGTTAGTTTCCATTTTCTTCCTCGCAGTACGGACGAAGTGGCATTTTGGATGCTCCAGCTTCCTAGAAAATGCAACCAAATAATTATTGATAGGCTAATTACGATGACATTGATTTTTAATTGAGGAAATCGAAGACAGCAGAGGCGTACATTTACTTACAACCTTAGAAGCCATGCATGTGGACTTATGGAAGGCTGAATTTTGCGGTTCTAGAGGCATACCTAGGAAGGCTGTTTGTAAGGACCGTACCCAGAAACCCTGCAGCAATGACCTTGAGAGGATAAAGAGGGAGCTTATGGAGCACACCAATGTTTTGCTCCACGAGGCTCACCGCATGGTAAATGTTTGGGATGATCCATCGGACTCATTTGATGTGGAACGTCTAATGGAGCAGTTTGAAAAGCGTCTGGATAGATTAGATTTTCAAGTGGAGAGGCATTTGAGCAAGAGAAAACATCGTCATACAGGGACAAAGACAGTCACTGTATTAATGCCTCGATCATTTTCTTAACAAACGAAAGTTCATAGTTAATAATAATTTGTTGTCCACATTTTTTAACTTATAATTAAAATTTGCTTAGTTCTGATGGCTAGGTGTCTAAAATACATGATCAGCGAGTTGTGCAATGCTTTGAAATCCTTCTATATAGCTAGGTGATGAAGGTTGTAATGATTTGGAAGGTAGGAGTGGGGGTAGGAGCGAAGGAACGGGCGGAGATAGTCGCCTAGAAAGGGGACAGGAGGTGCCGTGGTCTGGGAATAGGTGTCAGTGATTGGTTAGTTGTCCTACCTTCCAGAAAATTGACTGCCTCAGTCAAGTTGTAACAATTTGCTAGCTGGCTGACTATCTCGGCGGCTGCAACTACCGTTGTAAAGGTTTAGGTATAGATGTCGGTACATACTCCTCGCAAAAATTTTCTGGATGAATCGGTGACGGGGTGGTGCGAGGCCATATGCCATTGCTACATCTTAGATCTTATCGCCATCCATTCCAAACGCCTGCCGTAATACCTTTGACCTGAGTTTGCATGTCAAGTGTTTGCAACGTATCACTACTAGCAGAGTGATTGGAGAGGGGAGATCCGACGGCTGTGTCCACGTATGTGTTCCACATCAGATTAGGCTTGATCTCGACCCTCGAACTCCTCAGTCCAAGCCTCTGCTTTGTCAAGGATAGCAATGTCGTTTGAAAAGCTGCATAAACTTTTCTACATTACTGTTGATGCCCAGATGATGGCCAGAAAATCAAATTGTAATAACTTTTTTGAATCGTTCATTAGTCATTAAATAAAGCTCATTTGTATGGGCTTATAAAACAGCGACTTGGGAGCTTTAAAAAAAGGATATTTACGGGTCAATAAAATTCTAAATTTCTGCTAAAGTAGTTTATGAACTTTTCAAAAAATAGCTAGGGCAACCTGCTAAGCGCCGACTAATGTAACACCAAAAAGTCATTTAGTAATTTTAAGGGAGTTAATTTCGTTCATGATCTTGAAAATCGCCACTGACGAGTTAGTATGATTGTTATTATTTCAGCCGGTCCTAAAGTCCTCAGGGGAAGTATGGAAGCGCTCACACGCACACTAGCCACCCTTAATAGCCAATCGCCGCAGCCGCGCACCCCTTTCCCTCGCCCCCCGCCTCCTCTACACTTCCCACAAAACCATTCAGCCTCTCCACACTGCGTCCCCCAATTGACACCGATTATAATCCGATCAGGTGCTTAACTGATTGGGATGGTGGTGAACAGGGGTGGGACCAAGTGGCGCTGGCTGCTCGCTAGATGAGGCGTGGCCTGGCGGTGGCGGTGGTGGACGTGAAGGGGGTGGGAATTTCCAGAAAAACAAACATTGCGGAAAGCCTGACCGCGAGTGGGTTGGTTCGGCCGTGTACGCGATGCAGGCAGGATCGATTACATTTACACGATTCAGAACTTGAAACAATTAAGCTGACCACTTTGGGTGGCAAAAATGGGGGCTGGGGATCACTGTCCATACTTTTAACTTTCATTAAGTAGTTCAGCTGTCAATCCATACAAAAGCCATTACTTTTGCTCAAACAACATAAACCGGACGACTGAATTACCTCCGTCACGTACGTGACAAATTACAACCTCTATCCATTGTATATTATATCGTAAACATGTTCATTGCTTTATATGCATCAGCTACAGCTATAGAGGTCAACGTAAATTGATCGTGTTTATTTTAACGTTTTGTCATGATTTGAAGGAGTTTCTCTATATGGAAATTAGGAACGCTTACAAGCCATTCTAATGAGCTCTACCATTCTTTATCATCACGAGTACTAACCAACTTTATTTCAGCTTAAGTGGAAGCGTTTAATCCTTCGTTTCACCCAAAACTGACACAGAACAGCAATCACGAAGAGGGCAAATTTCCCGGCCGAAGGCATTGGAACACAGAGTAATCAACTGTGTACCAAAGGCGTAATTTGGGTGGCGACATCGAATCTTACAAGCGTAACTTCTCTTTGCGGTACTTGCGCGAAGGTGTGTACTGAGTTAAATAATTCGGCAGATGATTGGTTCCAAGTCTGTCCGATGTCCACTTTATGCACATCGGTTTGAAAATGAATTTCCTTCCGCTTGATTTGACTACAACTGTTAAACAGCGGTTTCATTGTCGGGAGTGGCGCCAGCTACACCTGAATGAGATAAAAATATGGCTCGGATAAAATGCAGTTGTGTAACTGCAAGATGGGCCCAAAATTGCAGTCGGTACCTGTGCACAGAAATGTGCGCCATTTTGCATTCTCTTTCATCACTGCGGTAGGGTAGGGTAGGTGGGTTGGTGGCTAGGCAAGTGAAACAATCACAGAATCTCTTTAAACTGGGTTATGGGATGACAGCGTGCCAACAGTTCTGCAAGGAGTTAAACGAATATCTTTGCTGCACATGAGTGGAAAGTAAAAGACAAAAATAAGGATAAAAGACACTCATTAAAGGCATCCCACCATTTCAAGCTCCAGCATTATGCTTTCACAAAGTACTCGATGCTACAAAGGGAATCTTCAATTTTAGGTGTACAGCGAATTTTTTTCTTGCACACAAATGGTTACAATTTTAAGTTAGCAAAGTACATTAAATTTCTGCACATTTTATGTGCAGAGAAAGGGACGTTTGCGCACGTGAGCGGGCACAGCAGGCAAGAGAGCTGCGTTGCAATGTTTACGTCCAAAGTACGGACAGAATAAATTTGTGCTTTGCTTATTCTCACCTCTTGTTGCTGCACCATAAGTTAGCAGCATGTTTACTTAATTTATCCCCTGATGCGTGCTCAAACTCTGAAGGACATCCCTCATATCAGATACTGTATGCGAAATCTAAAAAATAATTTCCTAAGTAAAAACTTAGATGAGTATGTCTTATTTAAGGCCGTGCTCATCTTTCAAAATTAATTTTGCAAACCATCGCTCACATATCTACCTTTAAGCGTTGATCTTGACTTTATAGGAACTGGACAAACATGTCCTAATAAAAGTTTAACACAGCTCTACAAACATAATTATTTAATTGTGACATCAAGCACAAAGAACTTGAAAGGATATCATTCGTAACCAAAACTCTTAGTGAAGAAGATATAGTAAGCGTAGTGTTCCTTTAAAACGTAGAATCATCTTGAAGGACCCTAATGAAATTTACTGTTACAGAGAACTGCTTTTCATGGGACATGGTCATCCCTCAAGCGCACATTCATGACACCCAAAATCAGATTTAGAAAATAAATTTGTACATACGTGGTTAATTTCGCATAATGTTTGAGCTGTTGTTGAATAATGCCTCGTTTTTCCAGACCGTTTCACATCCTCGATTGAACGCACCAATAAGAGTTAGCATCATGCACGCTCTTGCGTCCCTATTAGCCAATAATATGTTTGAAAAACCCAAACTGCGTACCAATCATTTGGCCGGCAACTATCATTGGTTGACGCACGGGTGGCCGAATTAGAACAACATCGGAGGTAGCATGCATTCGATCCTTCTATTGCCTCATACCACACACACACACACAAACACACAAGGCTATGTTTTTGTTATCTCAGTAAACACACGTACATACACACGCACCTTCACGGGCAGAATCAATGAA
This sequence comes from Hydatigera taeniaeformis, assembly GCA_900622495.1. Classification (NCBI taxonomy): domain Eukaryota; kingdom Metazoa; phylum Platyhelminthes; class Cestoda; order Cyclophyllidea; family Taeniidae; genus Hydatigera; species Hydatigera taeniaeformis. Next base: position 70,096 of record UYWX01020418.1, on the reverse strand, counting down.
TGCCCTACAAAACAGCAATCAGCACCCCCACAATCAGCAAGTTTACTACAACGCAAACACATGCAGTGATGTCCGTGAAAACACGCCAACGCAGACTGCTAGCAATGGTGAATGCAAACATCAGGATATTGCTGGTCCTAGTGATTACCTCCCTATCAATACTTGGTCAATCGCTCCCCCTCTAGAGCCTAACTCTCTTAACAGAGAGCAGGTTACTACTATTCCACCCTTTCAACCAGAGGTGTCCCCTTTCTCAGTCACTCTCGGTCCACATCCCTCGGTTGCTACAGCCACTTCTGCTACCACCCGGGCAGTGGCAGCAACAGCCTCTTCAATCCCAGAATCGGAGGAGGCTGATTACGGGTTTCCATCTACCTCACAGATTCACGTGTCGGGTGAGCAGTCAATGAAACCACCGTACTCATACATTGCCCTCATCAGTATGGCCATAGATGCACAGCCTGACAAGATGGTAACTCTCAGTGGAATTTATCGTTTCATTGCGGAGAGGTTAGTTATGCAATGTAAAACTTGTCTATCTTTACGTGTTGTGTGTCAATATCTTGCAAGCTATTGTCAGCGGCGTACTTATAAAATAAAGTTTTTAAGTCAGAACATATTTACTGATATGAATTACAATTCTGACGCCATCAATGCAAAGGGTATAATAAATTCCTCCATCGCAACACAAAATTTAACATTATTTGTGGCTCGTTAAGGATCGACTTTTGATTGCACAACGTAGACTGCCAATATTGTGTAATTAAGAGTTACAGGTCTAGACTCTATGCTTGTAAATTGAACATTGAGAGCGTAAGAAGTTTGATCGAATGCGATCTTTCCTTCACGTTTACCCATAATTTAGCGAATATTATGTCTCAGTCATCTTATCGCTGCTGTTTTAAGTTGGATGTATTTATTGCAAAGTTTATTATGGGTCCATCTTTAAACTTCGTGAATAATAAATTTCCTTTGTGAGTCGAGTTAAGGCGAATGGTACCATGTTTTCCGATAGAAACGATAATTTTGGCGCCCGCAGATTAACAATGTCTCTGAAAATTCCTTTAGCGCTTGCTCAATAAGCCAGTAGTAGGAAACATTTCCGATCTCTTTTGTAAGGCTGTAAAATGTGCGTGCGTGTGTGTACCCTCGCTAACCTCCGTAACTTTTAGGTTTCCATATTATCGTGAAAACAAACAGGGTTGGCAGAACTCTATTCGTCACAACCTCAGCCTAAACGATTGTTTCGTAAAGGTTCCACGTGACGATAAGCGGCCTGGCAAGGGTGCTTTTTGGACTCTTCATCCAGCAGCGCACGGAATGTTTGAGAATGGCTCCTATCTCAGACGAAAGCGAAGGTTTAAGACGAGTCACAAAGAGTCGCCTTTTGCATCATCCGGAGACGTAAGTGCTGAAAGCAGTAAGAAACGAGGCGTGGCAAAGACTGCTAGAAAACAATATGATAGCTCCTCATCAGCCCCAGTAGTTACGGAACCTAATCAAATAGCGTCCAACGAAGAAAACCAAAATGAGGAAGAACCTCGTTATTACCCGCTGGCTTCCTTGCAACGTTTTGGAGGATTCCCATTTAGTCAGCCTGCTTACCCTCTTTACCCAAGTGGCGAGGTGGAGCTTAAGGCCGCAGAACATGGTGAAACCCCTGTGAGTTGTGACTGGAGCCCAGGTGAAGAAAGGACTGCTAGGTGCGAGTATGAGACCCAGACGGTACGTTTTGTCCCATGATTTATTACGCACGAGTTTTACTCATTTATAGTAAGTAGCTATTCACCCATCACCGCAGAACTTGCAACCAGGTGGGCAAACAAAGTTGCAGACCTATGCACCCCAAATACTACCCACCTTCCCACAGGCTTCGAACAATAGCGATATCAGGTTCTGGACGTCACGACAGATTTCTCCTACTAGCACTCGAAGTCTTGATTGGTCCACCACTTATCCCCGTCCTCCTGGTGGAATGTATAGCCTTCAATCCTCTTCCCAGTGCTCACAACCAAGCGCCTGGGTCGGTGAGGCCAACCTTATCGATCGCACCTACCTAATGATGTCAAGTCATCTTAAAAGTAGTGCTGCGCAAATGCAGCAAAATCGCCATCAACAACACCTCTACCAACCTGATCAACAGCAGCAACCAATACCTGGGTGGTTTAACATCGGTTATGGAACGACAGTAACAGCACCCTACAACACCGCCTCGCATGACTCTTCAACAAGCCTTGCGAGCATCTCGCCAGATCCAAACCTAATCACCACACAGGGGTTGCAGATCATGGCGGCAGAACCACCGCCATTGTCACTGACAGGTTCAGACTACGTACCGACGCCTCCCTACACCTACAGCAGTGGTGAAGGTGGGGCAAGATTTACAAGTGATGATGATGGATACACTCTGACTCTGAAACCAGAACCATAAGGTGTGAATTCCTTTCTTCCAGTTGTAGCGAAGATTTTCTACATATATTTACTTACACAAGTAAATTTTGTATTCCACAGTAATAAAGTTTATGATTTCCACTAACTTGAGCTTATCCCATTAGCACAGTCAATCTGGTCAGTGAACTGTTCAACTGCTGGGGTGAGAGTGATTGGGAAAACTGGACTGAAAGAGTTTTGTAACTGACTATCTATTGGAACAAAATTTGAGGATTGAGCAAATGGTGGTAGGAAGCATAAGCACAATAATCCAGCTGCCTAGTGAATGAACAAGGAGGAGGAAACTCTTTCTTCATTACATCTTCCAGCAGTTTCAGTTAACTCGCAAAGGTAAATACGAGTTACTCCCAGACACAGAAGATTTCAAACAGATTTGAGGATGCCAGAAGAACGGAAGTGTAGATGACTCCAACAAAAGTGTGTGCAGGGATTGAATGGCACAATGAGGAAATCGACGTGGTGAATCCAAGTGTAAAAATCACACTAATATCTTTGATTAAAGTATTTGACAGGATTGGTAAATCGCACACGGAACAGCCGTGCAGTATCAAAGGTGCTTCTTTAGTGAGACAGTACTGATCATGAGGCCGCAGTAATGCTCCATTCTCAGACATCAATCTCAACCTTCATTAGCGTGAGTGGCAGGGCAGACAGACTCTCACGAGAGTGAGTGACCTCACAGGCACTAACCTGACGTCGAAAAATCATACGACTGCAGGGGATTTCTACTCCACTCTTCAACATAGCCCCTTGCATTACTCTGAGGTGACCATCAGGTCCAATTTTACCAGAATCGGAATTGTATATCATTGCTTTCAAACCAAAAATATTTATGCAACAGTTTTGACTAACATTTTGTCTAGGTTACAGAAGCGAAATGGTAAGAAGTTGATCTGAGGGAGCAGACTTTGTAGAATTAACCAATGAAGAGACTTCTATTCGGTCCGCATAATGCAAAGCCTGGACCAATGGTAGCCTCTGTGCCCTTTTAAAGCAGTTTCGTAAAACAACTGCTGATTTGACATTCTGACTTGTAGCTCCATGCTTTGGGGGTTGGTTTGGACTGACAATTCTATGCTGTAAATCCTTCAGAACGCGTATTTTTTACCTGAATATGGCCTATTTATGCAGAAGATAATGTGAAGATGATCAACGAAACGTCAATTGTATCATCGGAACACCATGACACAAGGAAAGAACTTCAGCGTTCTCCTTTAAGATTGGCAAGCATTCAGAATATCAATAACCTTCACTACCTGCGTTACTATGGTCATTGAGAGGGATGGAAACGTTAGTCCTGAGGCTGCTTTGAGCCGACCCTTGGCGTCGGCATCGAGGATGATCCATAAGAAGGCCTTCCTTAGCTCTATTTATTAGCAAAACACTACCATCTCCAAACCATTTATGTACTTCATATTTTTGAGTTTTAATTATTTAATTTAGGACAATTGTGCAAACAACCACCGGAAATGGCATCATTAAAGTGGTCAAAAAAACTACAAATATGTATTGCTTGGATAATCGAAGGATGGCAGAACATACAAGTATCAAAAAGAGCACTTAAACTGTTCGAAGACAGTAATGGAAGACTTCGACAAGAAGAGATGGTTTATTAGCACCTCTCAAAAACCAGAGCCCTCTTTTCCTTCAAGCACAATCTTCGCTTCGATTTCAGCTGTAACGAGTTGTGCAACATGCGGCTAACCACAATGCAAAGCCAAAGAGAATTGAATGAATATGAATTACGTGGAGGATGCTGCCTAGTATTGATGGAACGTGCTGCAGAACCGGAGAAAAGAGCTGCATCGCAAGGCATTCGAGAGACTGCATAAAAGTCAAACTACAGTCTCCGACAAGTACACCTCATTTGCTAACCTCTTTTCGCAGAACCTATTGCACAAAATCAGCATTCATAATCCCAAATCCAATGCCATTCTCAGAACACAGAGTAGTAGGCTAGTTAAAACACTAATAAAAATGCATACACGTAGGGAAGGAAATGGGATAGCCTACTCTTTAATTTCGCAGGTTAACTCAGGCACAAAGTTTAACGTTAGCACGTACGGCCGACTGGCCGTAAACACAGGAGCTAGGAGCTTTTGGAAGAAGACAGGGGAGTGACCATCCTTCTTTTTTTCCGTAATTGAGGGGAACCAATCGGACTCAATTTGACGGCTTGCAAAAAAGGCCACTGAGTTCTCCGACGGACTGGTGCGCACAACTTCACTAAAGCACAACGAGTCAAGGGTAAAGCAAAGAACAGAGCTATCAACATCGACTAGATTAACTTGAACTTGCGTCAGCAGGTCTTCCAACTTCTGACATTGTTCTAGAGTGAAGATGCCAGAAATTGTGAGGATCGTTGCGCCCCGCAGGCAAATCGCCTCACCCGGTGCGAAGGCTGACACACGACGAGAAGACAAAGGAGACAAGTAACTGTCACTAAAATAAGGGGAAGTGTCAGTTATATAGCAGCAAGCAGACGTTTACAAAACAGACCAAATTCAACTCACTTTGCAGGATAGACGCCAGCAGCCATCTGTTGAAGAGTGGAGTGCGCGATGCGAGCAGATTCGTGGTCGACCGAGGAGCCCGATGGATGATCGACAGAGGAGTTAGCTTCAATGAATCGCGGGACTTCAGCTCCGGCCTCTAGGTTGCAAACCTCCACTGTCGGGATAGCCTGAAGGCAAAGTAGTGTAGAATCTTCGCCTGTCGTCATGGTGCCATTTACGGAATCACCATAAAGAAAAGGAGTCAAGTAAACTCAAAATAATGTTATAAACTACACTTGATTACAAGCTTCCACAATATTAAATTTATTTGATCAAAGTTTCCGATTGGAGAACTTACAATGCGGAAGTCGGGGGCCAGGAAGCGGGCCAAGGAGTAGGGATGCGGTGCCTCTGGCAGTCCTCCATTCTCAACTCGCGTCCAGTCGATATTTTTGTTCACCGCCCAGCGCACCACGCAGGGTCCAGGTGGGCGTCGAGACGTGACCTCTTCACTATTGAAGAAGTTACGCAATCGCATATGGGCGTTGTCATTGCGCTTGAAGGTCGGCCAACCCAGATGAATGTTAAAGTCTACGCAAGGCGGCGAAAAGCACTTAATCGAAGGCAGAACTCCTAAGAGCCTCAATTACATTACGATTCGATCTTAGGCAGGCCACTATCATCGGCGCGTCTTCGCGAGTAAGAAGACACGCAGAGAAGGCCTGAGCCCTGCAAAGATAGGCCTGGAACTAGTCCAGCACACCGGTTATTCCACCGGAGCGTTATTTTCCTTACTCATTAGTTTAAGGCGTAACCGAGCAGTCTTCGACTCGCGGCCGCCAACTAAAAGGTCACTTGCACATATATACTTAAAAATGTCGACAAGCCAACTCACAAGGAAGCAAAATTTGGAATTAGCCTCGAGGCTTATAAAAGAAATCCAGACTTAAAAATGGCATACAGATAACTTTATCTTCTACTATCACAGAAACAAAGGCATATTTACGGGCAAAGCTTATATTGCTAATATAGTTATAAGTAGGCGAATGAAAAGAATATGAGAAAGACTTACGATACATTTTTCGGTTGTTGCACATAAACTTGACACCTGCCAACCCAAAGGCGGAGTAGACGGAAGCCGACATATTGATGGTAAGCATGTCTGGCAAACCAAAAAGGCAGGTAAATTTATCACAACCACCGAACTCATTTACAATGTCAATATACTATAGGGTAACAACAGAGTCGCTGCTTACTTTTCCTAACGAAGACCTCCAGATCATTATGATGAGCCAAAGGAATGATATCAACGACACCTAAAATAAAGCAAATGCCAACACTGTAAAAATTTGGATGAAAGCAGGAAAGCATTGCCAAATTGGGAGTTGAAGCGTCGACCATGAAGCATGAATCCTAAGTGGAATAAATCGAAATGGCCAAACAGAAAGACAATAAGCAAAAACTACAAAAGCGGAAAACACCAAGGTACTATGATGCCGCATACAAAGAGCCCAACAAAATTAGAGACAAACGAAAGCAGTTCACGTAAATGATAGTGATACAAAAATACAGCAATGGACTACAAGTCGACGGTAAAACAGAGTTCAACTAAAATCAGACCAAACCATGAAGAGAAAGTAGAAGAAAGAGAACCTCTATGGCAAAATCCAGCAATGAAGTCGTCGTCCACGAGGCAAGAGAGAGGCAATGAAGGTACCAAGTAGTTTTGTAGTTGCAGTTCTGTGATTCCGTCACATAACTTTGCTTCCTCAAGTTGTGGACTAAGAACAATAAAAATCTGAAAAAAAATGCGCCTAAGAAACTGACAACGATAGCACCTTTGAGGCAAAATCCATTGCTTTTGCGGTCCGACCCGACCCAATGTAATAAACAGAACGGAGAAAACAGCAGTAGTAGGCGTGAAAATGTGAAATGAAAGTTCGGCTGGAATCCGGAAGACAAAAGTCGACCCTGGAAACACGAAAAAGTGGAGAATAAACGCCACACCCACTGCTGATTGGTTGAAATGTAATTTTGAAAATTTAGACAGTATAAAACAAAAAACGCAAACATCAAGAAGTAATAGAAACGATAAAAACTAAACAACCATAAAGAACGCAAAAAGCATCAACGTGTAAAAGTTAGCAACATTTAGTGGGTTAAGAAAGCATAACTTGGCTCTTCCCTGTTGCGATGCTAGTCGGGTGACCTGAACGTAGCGTCGCGAGGCTCCCCGCTAGGTGGAAGTTAGATATATGCAGAGAGCGGGATAAAAGAAGCATTTATGTATAGTTAGGCCCGAAGGTCAGCTCACGCGCACAAACGCTAAATCATTTTTATGGTTAAAACAACTTAAAACGACAACATTCATAGCAGTAATATATACTAGTTTGTTTAGGTAGACTTTTATAGGAGAGAGGCAGGATCCAACTGGGAACGCAAATCACATGCGCAGGGATGGTGAGGAGTCTCTCCAATTGTTACCTCCTATTCGGCTCATCTTCATCCCAATATCCATTCTTCCTGTAACACATGCCAACTAAATCATCTGCAACCACCCCTTCCTTAAAGTCCGAGAGTCAAGGGCAGGCGGGTAGGCAGGCGGATCTTATAATAATTTTTGTTAAAAACAAAATAATTTTTGCTCGCACAAAAGCTTTACATTCTACAGACTAAAGACCACAAATTATTAATGGTGTAGCGCATCAAGCACTTCCACTAACCAGAAAAATATATGAAATTAATCGAATTGTACGCATCATAGGAGTGCAAGACAAAGCTGCGTCTATTTTGGCCTAAAGGCTACCATCACCTACAAAGACAAGGCGAGTACCCAAGTAATTGCCACAGAATCGTTAGCTAATCGTTAACTACTTCCAAGATCGAACGTTAGGAATCTGGTCTCCGGCAGACAATGAAGAGGGAGGGGAACATCAACCACATTTCCGTACCTAATATGACGCTTTGAAATGCCACATGGACGCACTTAGAGGAACTCCGGTGCTCAACTTTTCCAGATCGTTCTTGGAGATGTCTCTTCAGTTGTAAATAGCTTGTCTCTGCAACATGGGCACAAAGCGGAGCCGAATATAGGCACCATTATCGAGCCTTTAATTGCGAAGACTTTGGAGAATCTCACTCCCGAAATATATGCGCCTACTCCACACCGTGGATATGTGTCATGCACATTAAGCATTAGGATTGGAGTTGTAAGAGACATGTGGGGTTCACTCTGCGGTGACATCAGTGTGGCCTGTCAAATCTTCTCACTAGATGGAAAAAAACATAAAGTTGGGTTAAATGCATGTAGTCAAGGAGAAGAGGGCAGAAAGGATGGACTAAGGGAAGGGATTAATCCTCAACTCGGCTTCCTGGACAGCCACCTGTACAAGATCTGGACGAATATTAATGTCAACAACGAAGATTGCATTTAAGGCTACATCTTGTTGAATTGATTTACTGAGCAGGCAATACGAGGCGGCTAAAGATTCGAAGAACAAGAGCTGGAGCAAATTACACTTTACACGAATGCTGACTTCATGGATGCAGTTATCCGATGGCAAGCTGTGTCCAATACTTCAGAATAGAGTGATTTTGAAGTCTTGGTAGCTTCGTTTAAGCGCAGACTCGCACATACTCATAGCAGTAGTTAGGGTGGACATTCTGGTTTGCGCATTAGCCACCTGCATCACTTATTCGCGGATTGCAGTGTGTGGGTGGAGTTTAGTGACAATGGACGCGAAAGGTAGGTGAGGCAACTGTGCCACAATCGTATCCACCTCTGGACGCCGTCTGCTCTACTGATATCGTTGCAGTAGTAGTTGCATCGGCCCAGAAAGCCACAAAGACAGCCAACCGCCTTTCCTCTGCCGAAGAAGTCGATGTTATGAGGGGAACGAATGTGTACGAATTTCAGACCACGGACCCTCATTTTTTCTCGTTTTCTTTTATTCGTTTCCAATCGGATTCTAACTCTCTTATATCGCTTGCAGGTGACCCCTTTTGTTACTTGCATATCCTTAATCAGTGTTATTTTACACTCCATCCATCCCCGCCTTGTTTTGCATTTTCTGTCCTTAAACATGTATTTAGACTTGATTTTTGTCCTACTTATCAAGGTTAGTATTAGTTTTAAAACAAGGTGATTTAAATAATATTTTAGTCATCATAACCTTCATCCGCTTTGCCTTATAATGGACGCCTCTGTTGCGTAAGCGGCTTAAAAAATTTGGTTACGTGAAATAATTTATTAAATCTGCAGGCCTGAGTATATAAATCTGTAAACATTATAACATATGTATTTTGTCGGCTCCTTAATCTTGCTTTAGGCAAACGGTTTCGCATCGTTCTACATTTTTCTAGAAGGAATTGTTTGATCGTGTGTCTTATTCAGGTGTAGTTAAACAATGTAAATTGCGAATTGTTAAGCAATTTTACTAATGTGTCTAGCGATGATGGTAATGATGCTTCCTTTTACCTCGTTCTTATTCATTGTTGGTTTTGGGACCATTCGTCCTTGAACCACGAAATTAAAGCACCTCGGTTGGTCAACTTCTCTGGTAATAAATTACTTGTCTTAACACCAATATCTTGAATGAAATTGGTTTACTAGCGGGAATTTTTGGTAGCCACTAACTTCTTGAAGCAAATGTCCTAGGCGTATGCTTTATCTCTATCCTTAATCTTCATGTCTTTTTATCATTCCTCCTCCCTTCACACGTGCACACTTGAATAGGCTATTTAACATCCTCCTTTATCACGTAATCTTTACATTTTGTGTACTTTGTATATGGTTGCAGGCTAAAATATGGGTGTGCATCTTGTCATTTTTGTGACATGCTAAAACGTTATTTTAAGGGTGTTATTGTTGTGTCGACGGTTTAGCATTTTCGTATTCGGTTGTAAGCTCCCGCACTTTGTTGGCACATTGTATGCTCTAATGCATGGCTACTTGGAAGATATTCGTTTCTCACCTTAGAAAAATTGGACAACAATACTTTTAAAAACAACCTATTTTATGCCTTTGAAATTATATTTTTTTGTCATTCTGGTCAATTTTAGATGCATGAGTGTGGATGATCGAGGTTCAATGGAGTCCCTTTTGGATCCTTGTATATGTCGCATACCGAAACCACAGAAAAAGTCTCCCTTTACTAACGGTTCCCTGCCTCACATCCCTCAAGAGGTTGAAAGCGAATGCCTCTCACATATTCTTACTTTGGTTGAAAAGACTCTCTTTACGTGGGCGGACTGGTCTGTCGTCTTGCCACCTTCTCAACTCACTCCAAATCTTAACAACCGAAATGAGACTCCTGATGTTGGCTCTCTATTTGTACATCAAGATTTCGAGGAGTATCAGGTCCTTGCTAAGGATGAACAGCACAAGAGTCGTCGTTTAAATTCTAAGCAATTGTTGCAACTGCGCAATTATGGTCGATTTGATGTGGAGAGTAGGGACTTTCCTGGCCATCAGCACAGTTGGCACATCTGCAGTGGCTTGCAGAAGGGCAGAGTCCGAATTCTAGCCACTCTCAGAAGTGTATGTTCACTCTCCTCTCTTTATTACTGTCCTAATAGGATTTGCGCAAAGCGCTAGAGTATCTGGCGATCGGAGCAAGAAATCGTTTTATTGGAGAATTCTTCAGCACAAAAGTGGCCATCTTTGCATTTACGGATTTTCTTCGAATGCTTCTGGGTGAGTGTCATTTTTTTGGAGGAAAATAACCATCAATGAAGTACATTCTCAGCCACTTTAGTTTGATTGCGTGAACGCGTCTGTAAAAATACTGACAAAATCCCTTTAATAAGTATTTAGTGCATTACATATGTTGCATATTTGCCACATGTTTACACGTCTGAAGGAGTGATAAACGTCTGTTGCCTAATGTGTTAAATGCGCGAAGGGCAGAATCATACTAATGGCTTGTCGACGCCCGTGATAGTTTCAGAAATTATTTAAGCAAAGTAAGGCCGTGTTTTGCCACCATAGCATATGTGCCTTTTGGTTTCTTATTTTCCTAAAACATAAAGGAGACCTTTCAGCCAAATCCATGCTAGGTATTGCGTCACACTTGTGTCTTAATGGCATGATTTGTGAGCGGTTGTACTTTGGATACTTGGATAGGCATAAGGCACCAGTTGTGAATAGTAATGGAACTACATTGCCGTTTATTTTGTGATCCCGGAGGCTTAGAAGTTGGAAATAAAGGGTTGATGTTTGGATCAATGCATGTGCCTATGGTTGGAAAGCCAAGCAATTAGGTACTACGCTAAAATTTTTTTTGGCAGACTGGAAATTATTAAATAATTAGTGCTTCACACATGATTGGATAAGGGCTTGTCAAAAGGAATGGCGATGGAACCCTGTTAAAATGCGTCGTTTTCTCGATTGTTCTTCCAGTTTGGCCTAATGTCATGGCTTGAATCCAAGTTGACTACTATGAAAGTATACCAATGTCTACTAAGGCATCAATTGCCGTATAGATTGGTATTACTGTTAATCCTTAAAGAACCATGGGAAAGTTGTTTTCCTTCAATTAGGAAGGAGGACATAAGTTGCTTCCACTCTACTGGGGTCCAAAGGCACACACAATTGCATGTTCGCAATTTGCGTACAAACAACAGAGAAGCTCCTTTTCGTGATCAAGGTACACTTACGATATAACATTCAGAAGGTTCTCCGACTGATTGTTGTCAACCTCGCTTGGTGCATCACTATGCCCAATAACTTTTGTGTCGAGGTTAGATTGCACTAAGAGAGCTGTATTGTTCCAACTATCGATTTTTTGTATTTGCACTTCTCTTTACGCCGCGACTGCACCTCTGGTTGCTCGATAAGTTGACTGTCAATCAAATGTGACCTTTTTCCTCAGTACTTTTGACCTCTACTGAAAGCGTCTCATTTTGTTGCCCAAGTATCGCTTAGTGAACACTGCGAAGACTCTTTGATAAACGCATCTACGACGCTCACAATTTTAAACGTTCCATGAGGCACAACTTTTTGAAGTTCGGTTGGTTCAAGCGCATGTCGGATATAAGCAACGGGCTTAATTGGCTTGCCTTCATTCAACTGCCTTAATAGCTCAACAAATGGCGGGAAGACCACGTCTACCCAAGGACAATGGGACAAGTTAAGACATGTTAGCTAGTAGAGCCCTGAGGGAGGGTTAACTACTGCGGTTGTATGGGCTCTTCCGTGTCTGCGTTTTTGTTTTGAAGTTAACATATCCCCTCACATAGAACTTTGTTCCCAATTTTCACGCACACCTCCGTGATCGCGGATGTGCCTAGTTTTTGCAGTGAAAGTGCTTGTTCATTGAGCTACTTCCCATTGCAACAAAACCGCACTCTAAATCTTATTATCTAAACGTTTTGGGGACCTGAGCATTGGTGACCTATTCCCAGAAATAGTATAAGATGTCAATCAGAAGTTGAACCTTTTTGAGTTCATAGAGAGGAGCACTTCACTCCCATGAAATGACTATTGCCATTTTGACAGCTGCTCAGCCGAGGATAGGTGAAACCCCTTGCCAAGCCATTCTCAAAATGCGTTGTAAACATGTCTCCATTTTAACTGCACACACACGCAGGGTAAGGAGAGTGCTTATGTAACATGCTCGTGCCTCCACAACTGCTCACGCTCAACGCCTCAAGCACTAGCGCCCTGCCCAAGGGCAATATTGATTGGTCCGGGGAAAGGGCGGACGGGCGAGAGAGGCTGCTAAAAATAACCAATGCATTACCATCCACACCCATCCCCTGCCAGCTACTACCCTCTCATCTGGTATCCACTATAACCGGCGTGAAGAGCCTCCTCAATGCAACTGGTCGAGCCTAGACTACTCGGCTATCCCTCACACCATCGAGGTCTCGATGAAAGAAACTTGCTTGCTTCAACTGAAAACTGTCTTTTGCTCAAACATGAATAATACCGTCTTACATCGGATATATTACTTTGCACTCAACGTAACTGTTTGCGGCACGATTGGGTGCAATCATTTATTACAACCTGATAAAGCACAGATGCCACAAACATGTGATGCTGACAGTAAACGTAATTGATTGGAACTGACATCGAAACGCTGTTTGAACACGCAAAAGTTATGCCTACCTTGCTTTGGCTCGACCATGAAGTTGTGTTAGGCGTCGTTAGCAGGAAAGCATTGTTAGTGAAGTGCTGAAGAATGGTGGAGATGAGGACTTGAAAGTCATCTGGTTGAAGTTGAGTTCATCAACCACGCTACACCACAACAATGCCTGCCTTCTAGCACTTTCTTTAATTGTTTTTCACCAGAGGCGTCTCGCTGGGCTTAAAGCTTCGATTCAGTAATCCAACTTTGGGTTTCATTGCCTCTACGTGGGCGTTGAGTGCATTTGGGATGCCCTAGTTTCGGCGTTGTGTCACCAAACAGTAACGCAATTTTACCGGGTCGAAGTAGTACTTTAACTTGGTCTCTTAACCTTCGATTGACAGTAATCACACACTTATGGCTGCAAATCGCACTCTTTTCAAGGGAACTTCCCTGCTCTCACGGGTTGATAAAATTTGTCATTACCATGGTCTTTCGCGTTTTTTTTTGTTTCTTTCGGTGCTATATTGCCTTGGCAGCTAAAAGCAGGCTGGTGCTAATGTGGTAAATCTTTACAAATAAAATGCTTTCCGTTCGTAGTGAAGGGGTTATTTTTATGTATTGTAGTAAAATTTTCTGCTGTTTTTTCCTTTCAAATAGACACATAAAAGCGCCACAAGGAGGACGTAAGATCAGGAGCTCTGGCTTGGTTACAGCTAATCTTTGCCATTTTACATTCGAGTTGTAGGGATACCTGTTTCATTTGTAAAATGTATCCGGTGTGGCAAGATTTTGTTGCCAAACAGCCACCTCGTTTGGTCCTTTGAGACCGCAGTTATTATGCACACCCGACAGCTCCAAATGATGGAGTTGAAAGGGGATAGTGAATGGTCGCTACACACATATTAATCACGATTAAAGCCTGAAATAAATGTATCATCTTCATTTATAGTTGGTTTATGATATATTGTAGATCTGTTGGTCGGATTGCCGCATGTTCACCACGAGGATATCGACAGGCGGCTCTTGGAGGAGCGGTTAGAGTTCATCACCGGCGATCTTACCGTTAAGGTGCGTCTCTCTTCAGCACTATCATCCTCTTCGACCCTTTTTCTCTCTCTCGCTCTCCTCGTGAGCTTTGTGCGGTGTGAAGCACTAACTTCTAGAACACTGGCAGCAATCAAAACAGCATAAAATCTACCTTTGTATGGGTAAATGTCATTCAATCACCATTTGGCTCATTCATGGCTTCCCTTTCATTTACTAAATATCCATAAGGGACACTCGAGTGAAATTTAGAGGCTCCAACTAACACATTAACACCTTTATTAGAAATTGTTTTTGTTTCTCCCAAATGTGTGTCGAAGTTGGACGAAAGAACGTTATTTTCAGGATTTTTGCAACCTTCTGCGACTCCCTTGAAGACAAAACTGATATTATTGCCTTACAAAAGGTATTTGAGTTAGCATCATCGGTCAAAGGCAAAGGGTAGAACAAAAAAAGCGATTCAGCCAAAAACTAAAGAGCGAAATTTACGTAACAAGTCATTGCATTGCATTGGTGGCTGTGATTTTAGGGTGCTCAGCGGCATCTCTTCGTTTTCGAAAGCAGGGACAATTTTAGCAGCATGTTGTAACTTGTGGTGACTTATCGCAAAATGGTCTTAGCTGAGAGCGCTTAAGCCATCTCATGTTTAGCAAGCGGTGTAGTGCACCACCACCGTAAGCCTTTGTGGATAGCGTACGTGACACGATTAAATTCACGTTTTCTTTCAAGTCCCCACGTTTGGAGTTCGGTGACTTTAAACTCCTTTTTGGATTTTTCACACAGACCCAAAACCCCCGTGGTTCGCATCGCTTTATGGCATGACCCTGTTTGGAAGGCAGTGAACTCAACACTACCAAACACAGGAGGCGTCATAAAACTCAATCATGCCTTCTGACCACTCCAAAAAAGGGAATTTAAGTTTTATTTACATGAACTATTACCAGCAGTGATCAGTGTTGTTTTTAATGAAATAGGATGGACAGCATTTTTGCTGTAAATGATTCAAGATGGGTCAAAAATGACCTTTGCATTTAGCTGAGGGACAAATTTAAAGTGTCACCGACGATTCTACCTCTCGATTGTCGAATAACCATTGGCTAGACTTTGAGACATTCTCATCAGTGATAAATGCTCACGAAAGGGAGAAGTGTGAGGTGCTTTTCTGATGGTGATGGGAAATGAGGTGGTTAAGTGAGCAGTATAGGAACAGGTCTTGAAACACCGATTCCCCAGTTGACCTTCTTCACTGCTCCTTCATTTTGGCCAGCATTTGCCAATCACCGGAAAGTGATTTTTTATGCATTCATCTGTCAATTTCATTTTCCTTTCATCCTCGTATGAGGAGACATTCTATTCGGCGATTTTTTGTCTCCGGGCAATGCAAATTCCTTCAGGCTAAACATATTCTTCTAGTTAAATAAATAGGTAAGTAATTCTCCAGGCTTCATCTTCACTCGCTATGATTTAATTTGACCCTTTGCCGCATTACTACTACCTCGCACTCTCTCAATCAGGTCAATTAGCCTAAGTTTGATGAGATTCAGGCGGATAGTTGTGGAGAGACCACGTTAGAACGACGTGAATGAGCGAAGCAAGTGAACGTTAGTGGGGGCCGCTTGCTATTCTGTAGAAACACCATTATGAGACTCGGGCTTTCCACGTAGTAGGGCAAAATCACACATTCACCATTTCGTAGGGTGATGGATAGCCATAAATCCCATCATTTACCATATTCTGACCACGCCAACTGTCAATATAGTTTTATTTTCTCGTCTCACATCACAATTCCCACGGAAGCACACCCTTATAGAATTATAGCCCTCAACACTTACAAGTTGGAGGGGAGAGAGTGGGTAGGGGAACTGGAGAAGACAAGTTCTACTGGCCTCAAGCTTACATTGAAACCTCAAAAGAGGATCATGCAAGTCAAGGGCCTTAGTCCCATTCGATTTGGCTCAAAAGAGCTAAATGGTGGGATTTTTCTCGTGTAATTTTGTTATTAGTAATGGTTTCTGGAAGGTTCTAAAGCCGCTGCCAAAATGGAATTGCCATCAACCAGCTTTCCTAGAGTAAGTGTCAATAAATAGACCATGTCAACATGCTAGCAGGCGGATTCACAGTCCAGAGGATGGTTGTGTTACTACTTTTGTATGCATTCACTCACCAGCAGTGCTTACATAATGTCAATGCGGGTGTGATCGTGTGTGTTTTTATGCGCACGACCACGCGCCACTCTTCTAGATCTCGCTAAGCGCACACACCTAAATTATTTATGTGTTATGCTCCCCTGCTGCATGTTACACTAGTCATAAAATTGTCGAATTGAAAAGGCAGGACATCATGAGCTCCTATGCCTCACAGGAGGGGAAGAACTCTCCTCGACAAGTAGCTGGACATTGGAGAGCAATCAAGACCTGAGGTGTGGTAGCGAAGAATACGCAAGTTACACATTAGGTACGTCTCTAAGTCCTCTCACAATTTAAGTTCTGTTTGCGATATGACACCAATCAGAGGACAACTGCATCAGTTCGTCCAGTCTCGCAGACTCGAAATGTCAGCTTGCATAGGTTAAAATTACATGCACAAACGGTTGGCTATAGTGGAATATGTTTCTTCAGTTCTCTCTCCCCTCTTCGGAGATTTGAATGCATTTTCGTGCAGAGGGCATTACCATTCTGTCTGAAAGGTAGGCAAAAATGATTAATTGGAAGCAGACATTTCGATAATGGTGTTGTGACGCTTTTGCGGACGCCTTGGGGCATGGAACGTTTCACCACTCATCCAGTGGTTTCATAAAAGGTCAAGTATTTTGAAAGGACTAGTTTAATAGCAGCATCATTTGTGGGGAAAAGAACTCCCCACTCTGGCGGTACGTGGAATGAGTTTCAATGAGGAAGTTAAAAGTGGTGGAAGAAATGCATCTTCAAGTCATTTATTACCGCAACAGAATGCTTAGCTTTTATGGCTTGCACGTAACTTTTGCACCAGATGAGTCACTACTTCATTGAAACGATGTGATCTTCCCAAAAAAGTTGATTTGCCTGGTTTAGAGGATGTTAAAAACACTACTGTCTAGAGAAGCAGAGGTGAGTGGCTGGTTGCATTGTATTTTTGCGCTGTAGAATGCAATTTGGTGTATAACTGGCCGAGCGATTTGAAACACGAACATAACGCCTTGGTGAAGTGTGTTGTCGCAGACTAGACTGACCAAGGAAAGTACAAATGAGAAGCTTCTAAGTTACCCATTACTGGAATCGAACACCACCCGCAGCACTTCGCTCCGTCAGTCGCCGATTGCTACAACGAATTCGAAGTGATAAGGCAGCATGGACGAGCCACTGACTAAATTTCCATACGACTGAGAAGATAGTTGGTCGCAAAATCATCAACGCATTGTATCAGGTCTACTTTATCTGAAATTTTGCCTCGCGATCAGCAGTCGCACTGATCTGCATACAGTCATTTGATGAAGAATGGTGCTTAGGTTGGTTTCGTGAGGCACAGTTTCACATCGAGTTCTCATTACCAATGTTTCCATTTCAGGGCTGTCCAGCCCTATTCATCTGGGTTGTAGCCGCCTAAAAGGGAAGTAAAGGAGGCATCGCAAGTTTGCAACGTTAGCATCTCCATGAGGCTATGGAGATAACTCAGTAACGAACTTCTTATTTGTCGCTAGGGTGTGTTGCTTCAGTGGCCCTCTTACAGATTACTAAAAAGAAGTACATGCTGGAGGCAGACCTCATTTTTGACCCTTCTCTTAGAGGAGAAGACCAATTCTCCCATTTGAACCATCTGTTCTTCAGCTGCCGCATTTGGATTTGACGTCTATTGGCAGAATTTCTGACTATTGTCTCTTTTCTTGAAACGAAAGAAGACATAATGTTGAGCCAGATCGTCTGGCAGAGCAACTAAGTGATCCGCTCATCAAAACTGAAAAGTAAACCAATTAAACATTACAAAATTAATGGATTTGTAAGTAAATCCAGTTGTTATCTTTGCGTTATTGTTTGGCAAATGCATACAGTAGATATCTGCTAGGAATGACCACAAAATTTTATGACTGAACAGGCTACTTTCTCGTTCTCCCACATGGAGTTGGTGCTGACTTTGCATAAAATGCATTGGAAAGACGAGATTAACTATTCCCACGTAAGACCTCCTTCAAGCGCATAAAACTTCCAATTTTGTTGTGATCACAGTCGTCTTACTTCCTTTTGATCTTTTAGACTGCAAATCGACAAGTCCTGGAAGCTTTCTGGAGCTTTGCTGAACGCGTGTCTTATCTACCTGAAGATATCAATTTGGTGAGTTATTACTCCGAGATCATCCGTTTGGTAAATTAACTGTGGAAATCTCAAAGTTGCATGTATCATTTACTCACAGTCAAAATCGTTCATAATTTCGCCACTAAAGTGAATCCCAGTCAAGAAGGAAAAAAGTCCTCCATGTGTAATGCATTGTCTGCCGTGCTGCAATGAGTGCTGAAAGGTGGAATCGGGTTGTAGAACAAATACGCATTTCTCTCTTCTCGTGGGCGCGGATAGCCATCGGACATGTATTTCTTGCTAAGTTCCAACACCACGGCCCATTAGCATACACACGTGCGCAGTTGGGGCGGCACTTGATACAGACCTTTTTGAACTGTAGGTTCTTCTCTCCGATGCCTTAAGTTTAGTGCCAAATGGATTTTAGCGATAGTCTTTCACCTCTGTAAATAAACAATAGGTTACCCAAAGAATTTTCGGATGAACATAAATGTGCTTGGAATTTGAATGTGAGACTTTTTTAAATGGCTGTTGAAAAGGGGATTTTCAGTTTGTCATGAACGAAAGACATGAGTCGCCATGGTTTATGGTCTAAGGGTCCATTTACTTTTGGGGGTATTCATCGGGTGTTATCATCCCTGTACTGTGGGGAGGACAATAATTAGGAAAGATGGGTTAACTCTTATACTGCCTCCATCATACACGAGGTTTGTGTCCCATTTCCGTGGAGTTATGTTTACAAAGCAGTCCTTACATTGGCGAGTGTAGTGTACTACGGATAACGTAGGGTCCAGTAGTGAAATTCACATCCTTCCAACGGTATACACTCCATTGAGGAGGTTCACGCTTGTACTAGGAAAGTGGGTATGAAAAATAGCGGGTCTCGTCAGTTAGGATGGAAACTAGGAGGGACAAAGACTGACCAGGTTAGGATTGAAAGCTTCATTCAGTTGGAACTCAGCTTTACAAATGGGAAAGGTTCATATAGATGCTCGGTAGAAATCGCAGTATATCAAACCCACAAGATCTCTGATTTTGCTTCCTTTTCTTAGTTGTGGTGCGCTTGATATCACACTTTCACCTGTTCTAATGATTGTTTTTGAACTCTGGTAGCACAAACCCTCATTGAAAGTGGAAGTCATGTGCACTATCTGGTGGTAAGGATGATGTTGGTTTTTAGGGACAGGAGAATCAACCACCGCCACCACCATTCGCTTTCATCACGCCCTCCAAACTGCTCATTGATCTGCGAATCTACGACAACCAAGTGTTGGAGCGCTGCCTGGTTGTGATTAACCAGTTGCGACAGGAGGTCCATGACAATTGGTTTGAAGAATTTAAAAACAACCTCTACATTAGTCTCAAACGTAAGTGGACCAAATTTTTGCCTTCATTTTAATCATTGCGCCATTCACCCTGAGGCGCGGAAGCAGTGTTCGGGCCCTGACTTGTAAAGTGCCACGCGTTCAGACATGGTTAATGTCATTTCACTGTCGCATTTTGTCGCAGGCGCTTACGCAACGCAACCGACTTTTTTCCTTCGCCTACTGAGTATGTTGACGATAATTTACGGTCCAGCAAAAGGGAAACACGCTTGAACTGTTCAAGGTGAATGAACTTTGAGACGAGGAACGTAAACAATTGTATTGATGTAATTGTGGATCTTGTGTGTGGATTGGAGCAAAATTTCCGAAAAGTGGATTAAACGTATAACACCTATGGGACTAATGTTAAGCTCTGCTTAGGACTTACGAGGCTGTGGTGGCTGAGACGACATTAAAATGTCTTTGTGAAACTATTTATGTTGACCTGATGCCTTGCCTTGTCAAGATAGTTTAATTTTCTCTCACCATTTTGATTAAATATTCTCCTCGTGGCAAACCTTTAACAAATATTATGTATGTGTGTTTTTCCATCCCTCAAATTTACTGCCTAGTTTTTTGTTTACTGTTGATACTAAACAACGATGATTGACATTCATTTGCCTTCGACTTTGACAAGCCTTT
This sequence comes from Hydatigera taeniaeformis, assembly GCA_900622495.1. Lineage (NCBI taxonomy): Eukaryota > Metazoa > Platyhelminthes > Cestoda > Cyclophyllidea > Taeniidae > Hydatigera > Hydatigera taeniaeformis. Next base: position 49,763 of record UYWX01020418.1, on the reverse strand, counting down.
GTTTATTGGCTCATTTTATGTGTCAGAAAGCGAGTCCAGCGCCAAAAGCGGGACTGAGTAAATGAAGTAAATCTTCTCTTGAAGACGAATCAAAACCTCATCGCTACATTTGAGTCGATGATTCATCGATGCTTAAGCTCCATATGTGCCTACAGTAAGGCTTGAGACATTTCACACAGTAGATCCATGTTGACCGTATGCGAGTTGGCATGACATGAACCATAACTGATCAACCTCCTCCACTGGTGAGTGTGTACTTGTTCAAATGCGACAATCCCTCAGCCCTGAGTGTGGCGATTCGAAACGCGAAAAGGCGGAATGGAACCGGTCCAGCGCATCTCCCTTTTCGTCAAAACATCTGTTATAAACTTTCTCCCAGCAAAGTTCTACCACAAACAATGATGTGTGTTTTTGTTCATTTTTGTCACCTAATTGGACGGGTGTCAGGCTATTCGGTTGTGACTACGTAAACTTCACAAAAAAGTTGCCTTTTAAAGTTCACTAGGGATTCAACTTATCAAGTTACTCTCACACGGAGGATATTGTAAACTGCTGCAGGAGAAATGTCCTGTCATTAGCTTTAAAAATAGCTAGGGATTGTAAAAGTTGAATACATTTTCAGTAAATTTTTCATTTCAGGTGCCGGGAAGTCAAACACTGAGATCAAAAACGTAAGTGTATTTCACGCCTTCCTCGTCCGGTCAACATTTTCTTGGCAGATTTGGTAGGAAGATCTAAAAACTACTGACTTATTACTTGAAAGGAGTAGACAACCTTTGACAGTCAAAAGTGCTTGAATGAGTTTGATCCTCCGCTCACGATCTCCTGTGTAAAAATACGGCGAGAACATTTTCCATATGAAGGATTTACTATTGTTGGGGCTAAAAGTGAATGCACCACTCACTCACTTGGGCGGTAATTTATAGGGCCATACGCAAGTGCCTTCAATGTTTAAAGTCCACTGCTCACGCTAGTCGGTGAAATAGCCTTCGCGGGTTCAAACATTTACGTCTGCCTTTTAAAGGTCGTATTAAAGGAGGCAAAGACGAGAAAATGTGTGTTTCTTCAAAAGCAAACTTTGAGCGTCAAGATTACACAACAACTAGTCGGAAATTCTTTGCAATTTCCTCCTGTCAGAGGGCGCAGAGGATGTGGTCTGCGTCAAACGAAACTTGGAGCAGGCAGGCGCCGTGACAGGAGGTGGACTCATTAAGGGAGGAGTGAAACCTCGATTTGGCCACTGTAATCACACTAGAACTGACTAATCATAAAAGTGGGACTGTTCTTGTTGCGCATTTTTGCAAGAAATAACCCAAAGAAGCGGTCTGATGTGAGACGTTGAAGGTATTTTGTCGCAACAGAAATGTATTCACCCTAGGCCACCGGTATGCGGCCTAGGGTGAGTAAAGCAAATTTTGGTCCTTTTTTTAAAAATGTGTACTTGACCTTTAGATTATATGCGCCCGTGGGCTGAAGGAGTACGCGAAACGGCTTTTTGAGGCGATGAGGGAGAACGAAGCCCTTCAAGCAATAAGTCCAGTCATCGGTAATGCGCTCTTCTTTCTGCTCCTCCCTTTTTTTAATGCATTATTCTTGTTAGTACTTTGCATTTTTAACTCAAATTTACGTTGGGAGTGAAGTCCTATCGTCATCTGCTTGGTCCCGCCCAAAAAAAGCATGGCACTTATTCCTGATGGAGAGATTAGTTTACTAGGTAAAAAGAACAGTCTTGTAGGATTTTCTGTTTCTTTGGTCCAAACCTTGAATACGTCTCTCACACCAAAACTCCTGTTGGTGGACAAATAGTTGAAACCCTCAGTGTTAAGTAAAGTGGCCTAATAACAAAACTTTCCATAGAACACTTTTGACTTCCTTTAGTGGCTCAAATTCGTCGTTCATATGGACTGGTTGTGTTGACCAAGATGTGATGCAATAATCGGTGAATTTTGCATACATATCTATGCCGGTTAAATGGAATAAAGATATACTAGTTGCTAAAGGAATGCTAACCTTTTTGAGTGTGCTATGGACTCGAATTGTTTGTCTGAACGTCAGTGTCTGTTTATGTGGTAGAATGATGCATATTAATGTCTTTAAAGTGGTGAGAACATAAGTCACCAGTTGTTCCCTCTTTATCGTTCAAAATGCACCACGACAAGGCTCAACTGACGTACTTTTGATACTTGGCAATCGAAAGACACTTTAAATGCAGACTTTGCTGGTCAGTTGTTGCAAATTCAACACACTCTTTGAAGTCTAAATGATCTCTTCTGTTATAACAGCATCGAGTCAGAATGATAGGACTACAGTGACTCGGAATTTTTATGTACTTGTGTAAAGCCGAAGCCCTAATCCAGGAGGCCACCTTCAGCCTCGCGGTGATGGAGTCGAAAGCAAGTCTCTGTGACTCCTGGCTGGCTCATAAGGCTGCCACCGAGGAGCTCATGGAGCGGACTCATCCCATTCTCTGGGGCATTCCACAATGGAAGAAAGAACAAATGGCCAAGGTCAAGGCAGCATTTATGAAGGTAATAGATTTTTCCTCTTTTTGCAAACTATTTTCAGTTTCTTTCTTATCCTTCAAAGAACTTAGTACGAATGTTTGCACTTAGTGTCTAAGTAGAATGTAAGTATACCCACATAACGGTATCAGCTGCGAATTTGTGGAATGGTCTTTATGAGTTCTTTGTTTGCACGAAAGTAGAGGTTGATCAAGCCTATCCTCCTTCATCTTGGGTGTTTGCTTCCTCGGCCAAAGCAACCACACTGCCCATGACCTCTAAAATTTGGGGATAGGAAGTGGTAGTTCACAAAAACTTGCCTCCGCCTCCACATGGGGCCGCGCAGTGAGAATTTGGCCTATGGTTGAAAGGCCAATAATGACAGTTGAAAAAGGTCTTGCATAGGCGAGTGGGAAAAATAGCACGGGAGGGTCACAGATTTAGTGAAACACAGCTTGGAGAATCTAGTAGTTACGAGAGAAGGCGTACTCCTTGACTGGAATGTTCGCCTACGATATGTTGTAGGACCCAGGGCTTCTCACATTCTCTAGAAGCTAGTCTACTCACTGAGAACATGGTGGTAGAGGCTGTGAGTCTCATCGTTGTAGAGATCAAGCTTTAAGCAAACAGTTAACTTACTACGCGTCCCCTCCTCTTTTGAACGCTGTCCTCAGCTCTCCCTTTGGTTGACCTGCTTTGGTCCGAATAACTTATTCAGGAGGGTAAGCAAAACGCATCATTTGGCACGGATTTGAGACTGGATCAATGGGATTACAAAATAGATGTTATCCTTCGTTCTAGAGGCACTGATCCAAAGGTGGAGTCGTATGTCAAGGAGCAGAGTTAAGCATAGTTCCTTGGGGACTGGCTTCAGCGTCCAGCATCCTTCCCTTCCAACTTATTCTTGCTGCATTCTATTCCACTAATATTCATCCAATCGATAAAGAAGTCGAGGGAGTATTGTGAAGTATCTTCGTGCAGACACATTTGACAACTCTTTAAAACGTTTTTTTGTGTAGTTTCAAAATGGTTTTGCTTTAGATGTTAATTAAATGCCTACAGAACGCGATTTTGGGGTAATTGCCAAGATTTAGCACCATTTCTAGCCATTCTTTTGAGAATCGTCATGACGTTTCTCCCTCGTACGTATCGTGCGCACCGCCTTCATCCTGTTACTACATTTTATCGAGCGGCATATAAATAAGTTCAATTCTTCTGCAAGGTGAAGTCTGCTTTCTTCCACCGCCAACGCAGTACCCTGTGAGGTTGCTGAACTTCGTAGAAATCTAAGCGTGTACTGTCCTAGAGGCTACCGAAATGGTCTAGAGGCAATGCTGCATTGTAGAGTTGCAATTGTGGAGTCCTACACGATCCCTTCCCACAATCAGAAGGTTATCAAGCACTCGAAGCGTTGCTTCCAGTGTTCGAATTCACTCAGTTTTACGAAAACTACATTCAATTTTCCGAAGTCAGCAGAGAACATTGACCTCTGTTTTCGTCACAAAATGCAATAACCGTCTCTGTATCCACTGTGTAACACTGGCGCTGTGAGATCTCATAACTTGGCATTCGAGTCTCTTCTGAAAGCATGATTGTCCACATCAATGTGAGGAGTGATTGAATTATTAACTTCCCAGAGGCATTGGCAACTGTTACCGTCATGCTATTAGTGCTAAGGGAAACGGTGGTTGATGAAGCATGTAGGCGCTGGTCATTTACCTTCTTTCAGGAAGCACCGCTTCCATAACAAAGAGTCATTGCTTTCACTAGGCAACTGTAGAATTTTTGTTCCCACATTGTTCAAAGGCCATCTTTCATTCACAAATATCCAGGTGGGCACGGTTGCAATTTTTTTATGCCACCTTTGCTTGATGCGATCCAAGTGCGTAGTTTTCTCCAAACCGAGGTGTTTTTTGGGTGATGTTTGACACATTTGGCCTTCCTTTCAGGCGCATCGATTTGACGTTCATAGGTCGGTGATTGAAAAGTGCAAGGAGCTGGGCCTTCGACAATACGGATACTTTGTCAAACGCGATTTGCTCTTCCTCACTGAGGTAAGTTGTCTGCATCACAATACCTATATTGTCCATGTGCTTTATAAATGCAAGTCAGTCTGACCAAGAGTGTGTGCACACTCGGAGTGAATGGAAGCTAATGCCTTGGCTTAGAGAAGAAGAAAATCCAATCCATGAAATTTGGTTATTTCTATTGCTGATTGGCCATGCAAGAAAACCACAAATAGAGACAATTATTGACTAAAAGTTCAATTCAAATTGATAGCTGCCTGTGAATAACAAATTCTCCTTCACAGAGCGTTTGATGTCGAAATCATGACGATTTTGAGGACTTCACGAGATTGCTCCCCTGGGTTGGTGCGTGTGTTGGATTGGTGGAGGGAAGGGATGGCGGGGAAAGATTGAGCTTGGCACTGGAGAGTGGTGATAATGAAAAGAAATAAAATGCTGAAATATGGATGAGGCTAGTGCAGCAGCAACACGAGAACATAAAATTTGACAGTCAAATTATGCATGAATCTTGCTAATTGTGTTGCACCGATCACTCTCCAATGGTCGGATAGTTTTGGAACTTTCGCATTTCGATGTAGCAGTACTATTGAATTATGATGGCAACGGAAGGGGAGGAAAATGCAAATAGTGTTGACTTTGACGAATCGTGGAACACTTTTAGCACATCATAGCATCATTTACAAAAGAATTATGCTAGTGTTGACCTACTTGTAGTCTATCCTTGAAAACGCTCTATCCCACAAAACGTCATTGAACGCGGCGATCTTATACGACGAACATGTTCCGCTTCAGACATCGACATATACTATTGGTCAATTCGTCTCCTGTAGAGATACAACAGAGCAGAGCATTCTCGAAGCGCCGTGTTTTGAGCAGGCACCCATTACATTCCAATGACTACCATATTCAGTGGGGGGAGGCGGGAGGGCGAGGAAGGAGAGCAATGTTGACAATGGGAGCTTATCGAAGTGTTTCCAAACCTCTATGATATTCGCGACCAGTTATTAACTACTACAGTTACTAACATCTGTCCTCCATACGAATTGTAGTCCACAGCAGGAACACCCCAGCTTTTTTATGAGCGGATAAACCACTGACATTATAAACATGCGACGGTGGTAGCAACTGAACTAATAAAAGTAGTGTTGTTATTGGCCACAATTTTTAATGTAGTCATGTGCTTCATCTCGTATTCATGGAGTGGCGATTTAAGGTGGCTACTGCAGCTATATAGGCAATAAAAGTACAGTTAGAGGTTGGCAAAAGTTTTCCCTGGCTTTTGAGAAACGTTGTAGAAAATGAAAGTGGACATTCATGCTTGCATAAAAAGGAACAAACGAATTGTAAAATATGCTTGAAATGCTGACGCTTCGTTGTAGTTATTTTCAGTGGAAGACATAAGGAGAAAATTGCGCAAATCTTTTGCATCTTGTGAAGTTCTTGCGTATTTAACTTTACGAATGGCTTGTCAAGACTTACCCGAGGACGAGGGAATGCAATGCTAGGGCAGAATACACGCGTATGTTTGGCATACGGAGGGGATTACTACTATTGACATGACCTGGAGGGCATCCAATCTGGCGAAGGTGCAGTGACAGAGTGCCAGTTACTAAGGCAAACAAAGGAATTAACCATCAGTGTATCGCATAGGTCCTCGCCATTTGGGCGTTGCCTCCTGTGCTGGCCCTGGTCATTGTGCCATGCCAACCGCCACAACGTACTCGGTGCTGCAAGGAAATGTGTGCGTCGATCATCGAATTTGTGCTGCTGGCCCATCTCTAAAACTTCACTAGACTTGGCGTTCTGCCCTATTGAGAAATGCGCCAGAGAAGAGGAAATATGGTAGTTATCTCACTATCAAGCCACCGGCTTGAAAATGAAATCTTCCAATATAAAAACAATGTTTAACATAGATTAGTGGAAATTATGCTTCGTCCACGTTCTTACTTCGGTGCTGCCTGATCGCATCAATCTGAAGTCTGTCTGGTGAATAGAGAGGTGGAGGAAGTGTGGTATGCTTCTCTGCAGCGAACCTTTTAGCTGATCCAAGACTGATGGAACCTCAACGTATCACTAGCATTCCAATAGGCAACTGTTCTGCTGGAGAACTTCACCAGTGCCTCGTTAGCATCACTCACCCTTCCCTTTAGTACTTGATACTTGAAACAAAGGTGGTGATGCTCTGGGCTTGACAGTGCTTTCTTTTATCGCCGATTCAGTAAGTTGAAGGTACCCTGAAATTGGGAGGAGATCGTGTTTGGGTTGAATGTGCATTTCACACGAGCAGGAAGAGTTGAAGATGCGCTATCCAACTGAAATGCCCTCGAAACTGGAAGCTAAGCAAATAAACGAATGACAATCGAAATTTTGAGATCGGTTTCATCATCCTAATTATTTGGTACGAACTTTAAAATTCGAAACGGATAGGGATGTAAAAGTTGCTTCAAAATTGGTGGCTCTTTAGTGCCACTCAACATCGATTTCCATGTGAAGCATAATTGTGGAATTATGGGGAAAAAATGACAATTAAGAAGCAAAAGCGTCATTCAGGTACAAATTACACCAACAACACGCTTCTCACTGCTTGCAGGGCAAAATTGCAAAAAAAGTGGGTGTTTACAGAAGGCATTCATGCTACGGTGTTTGTTCTGTTGAACTAGAATGCATCCCAAAAAGCAAACAAAAGCTTTCAATCATTTGCAATTTTGTGAATTCGAACGGATGCGATTATTTAAATTGAAACATTTACTGTGAAGCGGACCTGGTTGCAAGCCTTCCCAACGCTTATTAGACACTAAATTGGTGTTATTATTGCAAGAGCAATTAAAGTGACTCATTTTAAAGGAGGCGTGAAAGTTGAAAACCATTTTGCTCTTTTGCAGAGGGAGAGTAGAATACGGACGGAATTGATTAAAACGTCCATGTGTCCGGACAATCGTTTCACGCACAAGGTGTCTTGTGAGTTGATGCGTCATTGGCGCGTCTATCGTCGAGACACCATATTTCCTCACCACCAGGAACGCGTGGACGGCGTCCTTCTTCTTGGCCGTCGGTCTGACGGTGTGGTGACTGAGGCTGGATCGTCACCGGATCCCGAGCATTCCGCCCTCATACCACAACGCAGTAGCTTTGACTACTACAACATGGTGATCATAAATACTACTTTCAGTTTATAAGTAAACACGCATTTCATAATAGCGTTTGTGACAAGCACTTTTGACGGTGACTTTTAGCGTCTCATTAACCTTTGTCTGCTTATTCCTTCAAAAATCGGATTTTATCTGTATTAGGCTTGCAATCAGTATAATTTTACTGAATTATGTGGCAAACTAACTACAAGATTGTATTGCAAACCAGCAAATTTTATCGCAACCACTTTTGTTTTGCATCATCTAATTTTCGTAACTTTAACGGTCTAGTGTCGTCCCTGATAACATTGAACCGAGACTAATTTTTTTTAAAAAGGATAGGTAATTGATATACTCTAGTCAAAGGTACTTCTTCAATGCAGAAAATTGGTCGCAACTAAATTTCACAATGTGGTTTAACTCCTAATTGGCTAAAAGGATATCATAAAAGTAGCGCAAAATTTTACCCATTTACTTATTTTTGATTTGTTTTTGAGTTTGCTTGCATGTGTCATTGAATTTCAAGCCGGAATATAGTGTGGTTAAACACTGGGTGTTCAAATCCTCGACTCGTTATGCATTTTGGCGGTGGCACGCCTTCTTCGTCGCTACTCTCGTCCTTCTCATTCGATCATCGCAATTCTTCTTGGTAGGTTGCCTCTCGTTAAAACCACATTCTACTGAAATGGCTAAAGTAATAAAAATTTTGTTAATCCGTATGAAAGCATTCCTGCCCTTCAAACCACTCATCGCCTCTCCGTTGGACGTCTGATCCCTTTCACATGAGTTTAGGTTACTTAAAATGGCGCCACCAAGTATCACGTTCACGTTCACTCTTAAGCACGGCTTGAATTTCCTATTGAAGTTGCAGTATTTGCTTTTTGTTGCCGGGTGTTGGAGACTTCAAAGTCTATTGGTAATTAGGTCATGCAAATCCCAAGTTTTGTTCCTTACATTAAAGACAAGTGACGTGAAGCTCAAAAAGTCATAAACGTGCATTCACTGAACTAGCATTACTTGGACTTGAATCAAATAACTGCAGCGGAAATATGATACGGACGTGTCCAAATGTCACCCAGTATGATGTGTTCACGGGAGCAGAACTTGGCTGCACGCTGTTTGATGACACTACGTTACCAGTGCACCCGAAAGGTTTGACTCACCACTCGCTTGTGGTCCACCTTTCCCTCCACACCCACGTTTGTGTCTTCACCGTTTGTCATCTATTTTATCCCTCCCAAATAGTGGTGACCGCTAAGGCTCTTCTTGAGTTTTACGAGTGCTGATATGCACGCCTCGGCAAAGTACTACTCGTCCTCCTCACATAAGCCGCTTCGGTTGTATTTCTTTCTTTTAGTACACAATTCCATGTAATTCGCCGGTCAGTTTCACCGCCCTCTTTCGGAAGAAACCAATCCCACTTTCAGCCGACGTCGATCCAAGAACGGTACAAGAGGCTTTCCTATCTAGCAGTTAGACTCCCAAATGGTTACGTTATTCCGGTTATTTCACTAATCTACTTGTCTGCCTAACTTTATTAATTTTATTATAAGCTTAAGCAGGTCTGTGGATAATGTTTGTGCTCTAAAAGCCAGCTATAAAATTAGTGTTTGAGCTCTGATTATTTGGCCAGTTGGGAACCCTCCGTCCCAATTAAGAGGTAATATCGGCAATAAAGGGAGAATCGGGGAAACTTTGGGCCGTCTCTGGCCAACCACACCCAGTCTGGTAGGGTTTTCCTGGCCTTCCCTTGCGGAGATCAAAACTGCAATTATTTAGGATGCTTTGTTTTCCCACAGTCCATGTCAAGGTAGAAGGGGATTGCAAATCTTTATTACGGGCATCCATTTGTTGTCAGATAAAACTGCTTTTTTAGCAAAGTTGCAGTGCATGCTTGATGTGATGAGATCATGTTTCTAGAAGTAGTGGAGACCTACAACAGATGCAGAGAAATAATGTTGTACTGCTTTCTTCCTTTCCCGCAGTTGTCCCACCCTCGGTAGCCACGTTTCATCAATCCTTTTTATCATTTATTTTTGCATAATTCTTCCTTTAATTGCTTTCACCCGGTTGAGGAAACTAAACTCAGTTAGTGTTCACTCAACGTAGAAATTTTAAATGAATTCACTTTAGCATTGCCATTCGAATGGAGATTAAAAGAAATGTCCTTTAGGAAGGTATCCAAATGAAGTGTCCAAAGGCTTTGTTGAAGGCAAATGAAGACGTAATGCCTGAACACATTGTCGACATAAACTAGGGCTTCGGGTCTACTGTCATGACCCGGAGGCCAGGCTACCCATCAGGGATTAAATTGCGGGACTCCCAGGCCGTCCAGTGCAGTGATCGAGCATTGGGCGAGCAACCCACTATTGTAAACACTTAAGGTGTTTGAAATGATGTCTAGGCCCAACAATTAGTAGCACATTTGGTCCCTTAGAGATGTGGAATCGCATAATTTATAGTCTTCACCTCTTGAAGGTTAACTGAAAGCTCAGTGGCTGGAGAGAGACAAGCGAATTTATGGATCCACGACAAACATATTCAAGATTGTCGAGAATCATTTCACATTTTTTATCGAAGATCTTTTCATTAGCGTGATTTAATGGCAATTTTAGGGCTATATTTATTACACAAACGAAAAGCAATGTCAGACATTTCAAAGTCGACTTACTGGGCTGTGGACGTCGGTACGAACAGCAGCAGATCCGGATCGGAGTGTAGCGCCTGCCTTTCATCGTTTCTGCATCTTCTCCATCACTATTGCGCTCTCCGTCCTCCTTGTCTTGCTAATGCCTCTCGCCTGCATAATTCTATCCACACTGTCCGTAGTCTTCGGTCTCTTCGCCCTCTTGCTAGTCCCCACTCTCAGTCTTGTGTTCCACCTGCTCTGCGTCATCCTGTGGGATTTCTATAAACCAGGTGGGTTCGCGTCTACCTGAACTTTCGGAATAACTTCTTTTTTACCCCTCTAAGCAGAAGGAATTGATTGTAAGGTTTCTATTTCACGACTCCAGTTATTGAGATGGAAAAGACACTGTAAAGTGCAGAAACACATCCCTTTCAAATCACGAATTTGTCATGTGAGAGGATCCTGACAGGTGGGGAGAAAAGTGTCGTTGTCTTTAGTGTCAAAGCGAGGGGAACGTCCACAGTACCAGCATTCATTATTGGCTAACAAGCAGACATTCTTGTCATCAAAATAACCTCTCGTTTTGCATAGCAGCACTTATTTTGGCATTCCATACTCCCTAATCAGCATAAAATGCATCGCATACTCCTCAGAGTTATTCCACGGCTAGTTAAAATAATGGTAGAAGTCAAATGGGAAATGTTTCGTTTGTGGACATATTGTCTCTCGTCTATTGTTACTCCTGCTGTTGTTGTTATCAGCATGCTGAGTTTGTTAACTTTTCCTCCACCAAACACCGCTGTGTCCTTAAATTTGACACACTATCACGTTAAGCATCCCAAGCAAATATACCTGCACACCACTGATAAGTTTTTTTTTTACGATTGGCTGCATCAGTCCCACAAATTTTGGGGATTACCTAAAGGTCATAATAGCCATCCTCTGTTTGACAAAAGAGGTGGCATGTCACATAAATTACAGACATTCCTCCTCTTTTGTGCTTGATCCGCCTTTTGCATACCGATTCGCGGGGATTCGGATCAGGCAGTGATTTATTCAAAGACATGCGCTCCGGTGGGTTCTACGCCACAGTTATTAAAGTTCTTCGCCCATCTACACCACTTGATTGAATATTACCAACAACGCGTATAACTTCTATGCACTTCTTGGTAAATCTTGATCCAGAGAGTACGAAAAGGTGAAATAAAGTTGTTTAAAAAGAAACTACTCTGAGTATAAACCACGGCGGCATGACTTTAGAGAAGTCAGTGCGACAACAATTTAGTTTTCACCTCAATACTTGATAAAGTCTGCTCGTTTAATTGTTTTTGCTGTTTGAGATCGAGTGTGCGAACAGTCATCCCACCAGAAGCATTAAGCACTTGCAAAACCATTTCGAAATACCCTCAGGTAATGACGGGGCTCTGCATTGGTTGGTGGTCATAAAAGGAAGAAATAAAGTGGGATAGGGTTAGTGCACAACACAAAGCACGCAGAAGACAAGGAGTTTGAATTAAGGTGTGGGCAAATTAGCATCTCGTAACTTCCAGTTATGGATGGTTTTGTGAGCTCACTAACTGAGAGGAAAGAAAGAATCCACATAAACATCCGCCTTTGTACTGTCGTTTGATTGCTAAGCCAAATAGGGGTAAGACGGGCTGTTTAACTGATCGTGCTATGAGCGCTGAAGTAGAGATGTGCTTTCCGAGTTGTCCTTCAGTTCCTGATGACTCAGTCAGTCTTCTGGCCAGTCATTTTACGGACTTATCATCTCCTCTCTCCCTATTGGTTTGTCCTGCGCCTGACTCACTTCCAGCCCAAAGTCTACTCATTTCATCGGGGTAACTTCCTGTTGTGCTTTCCTTGTCTTCTCGTCTAGCAACACATCCCAACAGCCTGCTTCCAATCTTCGAAGTTTTCATCTGGCACCTAGTACTTCGGTGCCTCCTCCAGTTTGTTGCAGCCCTGCTCTGTGGTCTGCTTCTCTACCCCCTATTCTCTCTAACGGTCGCCCTCTTCGGCCTGTTGCGGTGGTTCCTTCGCTCGGTTTGGGACACTATGACTTACCAAGCTTGCTTGAAATTTTGCATTCGCATTCCCGCTCACGACAACTACATTCTCCAACGGCGTGCCGGACCTGGTCTCTCTCCAGTGCATTTCTATAAGGTGAATCATCACTTTTTGACCTTTTTTACCTCACGATGCGAGTGTGTTCTCCTTCTTTTTTTTAAGTCTGGACTATGTAGGGTCCTAGAAATTTCTTGCTGTTTTATTTTGCAAAGATTGTGTCTATTGGTGCTGGAAGGGATAGGCATGACCATGACCGAAGTTGCATGACAGCAATACGAGGATTGGTTTACAGTTAACTGAAAGAAGTGGCGTTAATCTCCAGTGCCCAAATTTTCTCATCGTTGCTATCTCTTCGTTGGCGTCACGCATTCTAGGCAAGTTGGACTGAAGTAAGCCATGTAGATAGGTTCGTGTTCACTTTGTCCCATTTCAGAAACCGCAATGGGGCATTCAGTTACTTTTCTCAAACTACTGACTATATGTGCACTCTAGCTAGTACAGTAGTACTGTCTTTATTCTTGGACTCCAAACTTAACAGGCTTGTCACAATGGCGTTGGTTGAAGAAGAAGTCATGGAGGCACAAAAAATGCCCATGGGAAGAGGAGGTTATATTTCGCATGAATATGTGCTCGTCACGGTGAGATCCTTTTCTCCGAATGGGTAACTTTAATTTTCTTGTTTACTGTTGGAATTCAAACGAGTTTTGGATTTTAGAAGACGGCATAATGAGACCAGCACAGAGTGTTGGATTGTTGTTGTGTATTCAGATATAAATCCCTCGGCCTAGGATTTATTTTGGCGCTTTTTGAGTTTCTGCCGATGGGTGATTTCTTTAAAAGTAACTGTGGTTAAAATCAACGTAAGGGGTGGTTATTTGCAAGTTCTCCTTGCTTGCACGACTTCTCGAGATATAGCAATGAAAGAATGAATTTAAGCGCTTTTTCATGCGGTAAAACCGATTCAGTTGGCTGGTCATCTAATCGTCTTCGAAGAGGGCGAAAAAGGCAGGGCACTGGGTCAGGTGTGTTGATGACATAGGGGAGTGTTGGAGGAAGTGGAAGGCACAATGACATGGCCTCCAGACAGGCGCATTCGACGGAGGTACTGGCGGTGGAGATTCAGAGTGGTCGCATTCTTACTTAACCCCCTTTCCTCCTTTTGGTGTCGTCCTTGGCGCTCTCTTCTGTCACAACAGTAGCATGATAAAACACTCAAGAAATGCATGCAACTGAGAGGATAATTAACCACGTCTTCTCTTGTGGCGATTAACTGAATCTAGCGTTCCATCCTGTATGGGAACTGGGTTTTGGGAACAGAGTTTATGTGCTGGCCATCTCACGTATCCGTTTTTATTCGTAGGAACACTGGCGTAAAAACAAAGTCTTAATAAAGGACTAGATTTAGCATCGTTTTGCAGGACTCGAGTTTTGAATCCATGCTTCCTAACCACCCCACTTGTGCATTTATGTGGGTCCTATCCAGCTGGCAAAGGGGTGGAGAAGGTTTACCATGTGTTCGCTTCATTGATGTCTTCAAAACTACGGCAGACAGTTCCGTAACCAACCTTTTCCAGCCCTTCTGTTAGAGGTCGTCACAAACCTCCTCCCTCAACCACTGTGTGTGGAGTCCCTGCGTCAAAGTTACGTTTTAATATCTAAGAAGAGAAATCTGAATGGTTTGTCGTTAGCATCGGGTTCGTATTCCGCCGTTATTGACGTGGTGCCTCGAGCTATACCCAAAGACAAACTAAAATTGCGATGCTTGGGTGGGTTGTGTATTGTCGATGTGGAAATGGTGCTAATGGTGATCTAGTTGCCAACCTCCATTGACAAAAACACCGCAACAGAGCACTCAAGAGCCAAAGCACTACGAGTGCTATCTGAAACTCCTTTCCTATGCTGCTGAAAGTATCCTCTCTTGGGTAATTAGGTTGTACTTCCAAACCCATCCACCCTTCTTGCTTTTGACAAGTACACACGCATACTTCTGAAGACGGCATTACAATTCAGTGATTTCGTTGGTATAATCAAATACTACCCAACTTGAGTGTACGTTGTCAAGCTTGTCAAGCACTTTCAGCAGGTGAGGGCACTCAGTATTGTGTGAGACTTTTGTGTACGGCGGAACCTATTTGAAGTTGTCAGAAGGGCAACATGTTTGTGAATAAGCAATGTATAAATAAGTGGGAAATTCAAAGTGAATCACTAAGGGAGGGCGAGAGAGGTAGCATCCAGCGATGAGGCTCAGCTAAACATCTTGCTTTGTTCCATTCCGATTGCATTCTGTGTGTGAATGTGTGTGTGTGTGCGGATGTGTATCCCACAAACACACAACTGACAGAGCAAGTTTGGTGTTTTTGATCTCTCCCTTCCTCTTTTGATCGCAGAGCTGTGTTGCAGGGTCAGCGTTTGTTTTCCCGCCCGCAACAGAAAAAGCGACACCTTATATGTGTTTGGAAACAAATAAATCACTGCTTCATTAATGCTTAATGTCGTGCGGTACGAGTAAATAAACAGACCGACTGGTGGTACACTGGCCCTCGACCACTGTAACAGCGGTGCCAGGGAGGTACAAAAGTTGCGCTTTGAAGGCTAAACTGAATTACCACTTAATTGAGTCCCCACTTTATCATCCTAGGGAGAGATATGTTGAAGGTCCTGCCAATTTGTTGTTGCTCTGGAAAATGCAAAATTGCTGCTCCTAAACTCCATGAAGTAGCACTTTACAATCTTCATGAGAAATCACCCTGTAGCTAAAACTTTTTCCCTCACAGTGTAATGAAAGAAAATTGGAAAGATATCATCGCATGGACTGTTTTATCGTTTCAATTTAATTTTTAAAAATATTTTGACTAGTTTTGATTGAAAAATTTGTTTTGGGGGAAACTAAAATGGGTTTCGTTGTTTTATTTTTTTTTTTGCCCAAGTATTTGTTGCGTTTCTCGTTGGGTGTCATGACTTGCGTGAGAGAGGGCTACTTTGTAGAGTATTGTTGTGTGAAGCTCTCACTCACTATGGAAACACAATAAAATTGTCCCGAAGAAAAAAAAAACATCCAACTTACTAAAACTGATTTTGTGTTTTTAATTCCTCCTAGGCTCGACTAGCCGACGTCTGTGCCATTTTAGCCGGTCAACTGGAGGCTGTGGAACTGGAGGAATGGAGGGCACAAATGGAAGAGATCGCACGTGAACCTCTCAAGGCCTACAAGTAAGTAATTGAGGTGCTGAGGTGGAGTAAAGCAAACCAACAGACGCAGAAGGACTTGTGTCCAGCACAGGAGGCACCATCACAGGTCACGCATGCGAGTTGACAATTGAAAATGGTAGAAATGGTAAACCCAAATTTCTCCTCATAATCTCCAAAGAAGTTAATGCGTTGAACCTTGAACAACCTCGTATTAACGACAAGAAAATGGAATTTTAGCCTTGGAAACCAAAGTAGGCGGTTAACTAGCCTCATCATGTTCAAATGATATGACAAAAAAGCGGTAATGGCACTTTTATTTCATTCTAGTTAAGTACTCTCCATTTTCATGGCATTTGACAGCATATTTAACGTCAGAAAGGGAAAAGTACACAATGATAAAGTACCACCTCTATCCCACTCGGAGTGTTTTCAAGTTGTCCGATTTAGCTTAAAATTCTCCCCTCGAGCCATTACCCTCGAAACAGTTAACGCCTCCTACTTCCACACTGACGACGGTGTTGGGCGCTTCAGCTCAGCCACCTTGCAAATGCCACCTCTGTACGACACCTGTCTTTTGTGTGTGGTGTAGGCAGCTGTGTCCAGGATAGTGTCGTGACTGACCTACCGCTAGTGCTGCGTAAACACGTGGAAATACAATTTTTTTTTGCTTTTCGTGATTGGGAATTTTTTGTGTTGAAACCACGGAGTAGAATTGTCATTCAATTTTGCATGTTTGTGTAGACACGAAGGAAGCTCATACAATTATAGACTGATTAGAGTAAACAACGATTTTATCAAAAGAAGTGTCTGTGTTCCTCTTCGGTTCCTTGTCTTAGCCTCCTTCTCGGTTTCCTGTCCCCCCTCCCTCTTCACTCCCTTTCCCCGCCCCTCCACATTTCCCCACTGTCCTTCCCCATTGTCTCTTTTATGAGGAGACATAATGTCCATGTGTGCGTGTGTGGAGCTTGTTCGTGGGAGTGTCTCACGGCCAGAGGGGGAGGCAAGATCAAAGTTCACATTATACCCTCCAACCCTAATTGTTTGTGATGATGATGGCAACTGCGAGTGGGAGGACGGGAAGCGGATTGAGAGTCATAAATTGTAGACTAAACCTACCTATTGAACCATATGGATCCCCAAGACTTCATTCATTCAGGCTAATTGCAATCAAAAAATAAAACTTGTCGGATACTACACGGTTAACTTGGAAGGACAACTATTTACTTTGGTTTTCCCTGGTTCAGCTTCAGGAAGTTGTGTTCTTTCTATCAGATTAACATTAAAAGTCGAAATTTGGCTGAGCATTGCATACAGTGTCTTAGATGAACACGAGATCGTTTGATACTTTTGTGATGCGGTTTTATCAAGACTCCTTTCTATAAATATTTCATGAAAACCATGTGGGCCGGAGAAACCATGCAAGGAAGATTGCATGCATTCTTTATGGGATTCAACAAGGGTCTTTCGAGTTCAGGGGATTCACCGAACCAATCGTATCCACCAGTTTGGTCCTTTTATTCCTGATCCCTACGTAAATGCACATACCTCAAAAGTAGGTAACAGGACAATCATATTAAACCACTCCCTCTCAATTTTATGAGGATTTACTGGCTCACGAAAGTACACCTTTTTATCCACAAAATGTGCTACTAGTAATAT
This sequence comes from Hydatigera taeniaeformis, assembly GCA_900622495.1. Lineage (NCBI taxonomy): Eukaryota > Metazoa > Platyhelminthes > Cestoda > Cyclophyllidea > Taeniidae > Hydatigera > Hydatigera taeniaeformis. The sequence continues at coordinate 32,560 of UYWX01020418.1, read as the reverse complement.
TATCGTGAACATGAATTGTTTTCTTTTGTAACAAAGCATAGACAAAATGCATTTTTAAGTCTTTAAAGGCATAACGTGGTTACCGATTGTGATAGTGGCTTTTTAGCGTTCTGTTCTTCGAGAAGAGGACTTTGTTAGTCAAAAAAAACTGTGAACAGGACGTGCATGCAATCCCTTTTTAGCTCACTGGCGGAGAGTCTGGCGTGGCTTTCGCTGTCTCCAGTGGAAAAGGGAATTTTCTGCCAATTGCATGGGCAAACTAAGGCCTGGATCGAGGATATTCATCAGAGGGTGAAACAGTGAGTTGCTATTTAGTCCTTAAGCCTATGCGTGTGCCCCCTCACGATGATGAGGTGGACAGGTGGGAGGTGAGGATCTACGCAATCCCTTTGCCACAGTATTGTTGAACCTCTTTCGAAGAGCCAAGAGACAAGGTTCTCCAAACCATTTCACTCATCCAATCGTTCATACCTATCGGCCAACCCTTTTATTTTTAAAGGCAAACATAGTGGCAGTTCTAGCGTAAAATCGGTTTGCGAAATGTGTCCAAGTTTCGCTCCTTGTACACATGAGCGCATTCCTTTTGCACTCCACGAGTGGCGAGGTTGTGCCTCTGATGCGTCCACCCACGCATGCGGATAATGGTGGGACAGGATGAGGTGGCCAAGTTTTATGATGACTCAGGTCTTACGAAGTTGGCACGTCCCCCAATCTAAGCCTGGTAGATATTTATTGTCTCACTTTTCCTTCTTTTGCTTGCATACGGAGGATGGGCTATTTACCCCTTTTAAGGCACTTTATTAGGATATCTTGAGCGACTTTTTTTTCTTTGCTCTTAGCACAGTTTAGGCGTAGCCTTAAGAATCCTTTTCACGGCCAATATCATTCCTAAATTAAATTAAACTTGGAAGCGACTACGGCTCCAGTTCTGGTAGCGTATCTGTTACCCACTTCAATTAGCTTGGCGTCGGCACTTGCTTCCCTCTCCCGATCTCTTCCCTCATATCATAAACCCTTATGTCTTGACTGACAACAACAGCGCAGTGAGTAAATTATCGCTTGCTGAGTTATTTCGAGCCTACGAACGTCTGTTGTTGGCAATAATGGCACACCTACTGGATGACTATGGTCACAAAGGCTTGGTGCCTTATAACGCTGCAACTACCATCGGATTACCTCCAGTAAAAGCCTCTAATATTGCCCTCTGTCGGCCAAATGACTGGGGACATTAGACGGCCACGAGTGGAAAACGAGATGAACGAATGACTGACCACAGAAGAGCCATGAAATCGTGCTCCACATAAATGACCCGTTTTACTGAGGATGTAGCTACTGGTTATTGGCGTATACATTATCGTCCTTTTGGCAAACTATTTTACATTTAGACGGAGGGAGGCGCTTCAGCCCAAGTTTCCTCGCTGCCAAGCCAATCGGCTCAAGCTCTCTGCCAATGATCTTCAGGTTGGTTTGTTTTTCAAATTCATAATTGGGCCTATCTGCACGATGGGCATTTAAGCCTAAGCAATGCGGTAGAGAGCGCCTTCATCGCTGCCTATTCAATCAGGGAGATATGCACAAGAACTTACCAAATTCTGTGGAAAGAAGTCATTGAATTAAATGCCACAGAAACCGTTAATAAATGCAGAAGATAAAGTGGAAAACACTTGCTTTGACCCCACACAAGCTGAATGTGTTATTTCTGGTTTTGAATTTGATTAATAGAACTTCAAAGACGAATCGGACTCCAGGCACGAGATTTTTGGTGCCTGGTGAAGCGCATTCATTCAGCAAATTTGGTCTTTTTGTTATTCAGAAATTTACCATTGTTGGAGCTGCACAAACACAGAAGTTTTATGAAACTCGAATTCTCCCCAGACTGCAATTGTTGAATCGTAATCCCGAAGAATGGTGGTCGTGTCGAGGTCTACGAACAGATGACTTTTCCGGTTTGTCATTCTGTCGCCATCTCATCAACTTGCAATGCCTTTTTATAAAATGTTTGTGGAAAAGAATGCAAAACAGGCTAGAATGTCCTCCTTTGCCTGGATTTGGAGGCAAATATCCCTCTAAATCCCCTTATCAGCCAAGCTATTACACTAAGCTTGCCTTGCTTACTTTAACTCAAAGGAAGGAAAAGAGGGAGCTGCAAACTATGGCATGATGGCGCTTTCAGCTTGAAGTCAATCAGCCTCTGACAAAGGTGTTGAACTAGCAAACCCACTTGCCTTCATAAAAGTAGTCACTATTGTAGGGAGTTGTTTGCGAAGCTTAATGTAAATCATGCATCAGTGTCCACCCAACTTTCTCACCTTTTCTGCTCCACTGGTTGATTCCAAGATCACTTCTTCATCCATTGCTAGTGTTAAAAAACGCTCATGCTTGCTCTAGGCTCTCCTACAGTCCCTCGTAATCGACCGACATGGTTGAATTTGAAGATATGTGCACACTCTTTAGCAGAGTAGTGTGCTTTCCGTGCACACGGCTTTTAAATCGAGTCTTCTAGCATTACCGTCGGGATTCGAAAATGCTCATCATTATCGAGACAACGTTCCATGTTTTTGCACTGTATGAAACTTTCACTTCAGACAGCTTTATGGTGTCTTTGTCTGGAAGACAGATTTTACGATTACTTACATTTTCCGGCGAAACGGTGGACGTTGAGGTTGTTCAAACTGAAAGGTGGAGCAGTATTTTACTATCTGATTGAGGTAGTGCACACACTTCCAGTGTACTTCAGTCTCTGGTGCTAAGCGCTTGTCTAAAATCGTTTTTTGTTTTTTTTTTTCTATTTTACCAAAACAATAACGATTGATCACTTTCTAAGGCTCAAAAGTGTGTCCACTTTTAGGGCTCTGCATGAGGCTAGTGAAAAATGTTCTGGGTGAGCAATTCTTGACAAGTCTGAAAGAGACGGATACGGTATTCCCATTGCACGTGAGTTCTTTCGATGTGATACAACTTACCTGACTACCTCTTCCCATGCTTTATGAAATGACCCATGCAACTGCCTTGAAAAGGTTCAAAACTCTCCTCTGGTCAAGCTAAACTTTACGGATAAGTGTCCTGCCTAAGTAGCTGCCATTTTCAGCCTTATGTTGTGCTAATGTGAGGAACTTTTAAGCAAACTACACGAGGTAGCCAAGCATGTCTTTGCAAGAGGACTTTTTAAGTCGCTTCAGCTGAGTCATCCTGACAACCTGTCTGATTATTTGCGCCCAGTGAAAACTCGAAAGTTCAACGGTTCACTTGCAAATGTGTTTATCATTTCTACCGAGGGATCCATTTGCCTTGCCATTCTCTGACTGACTATTTGTTGATCGAGAATTCATAGCTTGGAGTTACAGGAGTTGGCTGACTTTTGAGGATGTGAGGCTGTAATAACTGCGGTCTTATGATTGTCTGTGCTACTCAAATGTCACATCACTATGCCTCTCACATAGACATTTTTAGGAGTTTTGAGCTTCTTTAGCTGTTCCACGCACGTGTACGCAACCACCGTTGTCTGCCATCTTGATAAGCGTGTGCCTGGACTGACCAACGGAATGGGCGATCACTGTTCGGGATGAAACACATCCCTTTCCTACGATTGCATGCATAACCATCACAGTAGCACGTCTCATTAATGGTAGGAAATTCAAGCCTCAGTGTTGGAAGTACTCAAATTCATGGACCTACTCCTTACAAACAACTCACTTACCCTTTAATGAAGTTTATTGCGATGACAATAGTAATAATTTGAGCCACAAAGAATTGGTCTTTCTTTGGTTTTAACTAATAGGACAACAAATGCATCACTAGGGCTCTTGATTAAAAGTCGAGAGGGGAGATCGTCTAAGTGCCATAACCCCCACCATTTCAATTTCGAGAGAGGAGACTGGTAGACCCACCCAATTTGGCTAATGCATGTTGCGTCCATATTCCGCTGGGAAACCTCGGGTCTAAATTAGGCTGGTGAGCATGGGATTTTTTTCAAATGACTTCCTCGTTACAATAGCAGCACTGTTAAAACCCCTTTTTTGAAAGAAAAACACTAAAATGATGGACGAAAATGTGAGGTTGATTAAGTGATGAAGAAGTTATGTTGATGGAGTGATGTGTATTGTTCCTCCTGTAGGTCCGTCAAAAAGGCATCGTTAGCAGATTTGCCCAAGTTCTACCACCGACTCCGTTCATAATGCGCCGGCCTATAACGACGACCGGAGCCTGCGCTGCGGAAACTGCACAGGAAGTTGTGAATTCGAGGTCTGAAGAACATGGGATAACAACCACCACCGTGGTACAACGCTCTCTTCCTCCTTCTTTTGCAAAGAAAACCAAAGAGAGACCTGATGGAATACCAAAATCTCGCTCCTATCCACCAATGAGTGGCGAGTCTGATAATCATCACTGTGGTTACAACCTGGAGGAGCAGCCGTCAATAGATGTAGACTTCGAAGATAGCGAGGTTGAAAGCTCATCGGGCAACTCAAAACGCCAGACAGTTATCCTCGCCAAGGGAAAGCACGGTGGGGAGACTCAAGAGGCGGCGGCGGCGGCGGCGGAACCGGTGCATGAAGACAGCATTTCTATTGAGTCTATGGTCTTCATTCACATTGAACTTCCACTCTTTCCCCTTTCCACATTCGTGCCAAAAGCACTACAAGAGGCTGCTGCAGCCAGAAATAAGAGGTGAGTGACCACTTCTAATGCTTGAGAATTTTTCGTAGAAATAAATTATTCTGTTATGACACACAAACAGCGGAAAAGTTAATTTGAAGTCCCAGTTTTCAGTCGCCAAATTTTTACTTATCGCGTATTTGTCCGCGTTTAAAACGGTCATTTAAATGCGATTTTTTTTTGTCATGAGCGAATCGCCGTACGCATGATCTCCACTGGGTGACATTTATAACTGATTAGTTTTGTCCAAATTCTAACCTTTACCTACTTCTTGGCCAATCAAGTGGGAACAAAAAAATCGAGTTGTTTTCTTGTCATGCAACTGCAGTTGATTGTGACCTTTTGCTAGAACATTTATTGCCTCGGTGCAGTGAAGCAGGCATTCCACTGGTGACACGTGAGCTGCTGGGGGGTTCTTCGTCGAGGCGTTAATTTTTTGGGCACGATCATTTATGTCACTGCCTTTCACAGCCATTCTATGTCTGTCCTCAGTGTGAAGACGGTTTGATGATACAAAGTGAAAGAGGGAGACAATGAGAAGGCGAGTGCTTCTGCGTGGACAATCCAGTAGGTGTGGAATCAGATGACGATGACAACAACTGTCTAAAACAAAACACTTTGTGCAACGTCTTTTCTTCGTTTGCTAAATTGAAGTCACGAGGAGGTGGTGATAGGAATTTTAACAACTTTTGGATTGAAATTCATTTGTGCCTATTTCCGTACAAACGTATCGCCAGCTGAGCAAAGTTTGGCTGGCTTCGTTACAATGACATTTTGTGCATGTGTTGTCCGGAGGGAGTGAAAGTAGAAGTCGTGCACCCATATTGCAGTTTCATTGAAACCTAGAAAAGCCATTCGACTCGACCAAAATGTGTATTTTTAACGTCAAGCCGTCCATCCAAGGCTTAAAGTAGGCCTTAACCTCTCACACGTAGATGACCTCATGATTGCGAGGCAGATGTCTCAGTGGTTGGCAAAAGACGAGTAAATCCTTGAATCCTCATCTAACTCTCCGAATTTGTCTGCATTGAAAGATATCACCTATGGTGATTCGTGCCTACTTCTAACTGCTTTTTTGGTCTTAAAAAGTAGACAGAAAAGTGATTCCTTTAAAAGGCATTTTATGCATTGGTTAGATTTGTTGGTATTTCAAGGCTCTCCAAATGCCATGATGCAGAGGCTAGTCCACACTACGATTCGGGCAGCACCAAAGGGCCCTTTTTACCAAAACCAGAAGTTAGGTTAACAATCAGCTTAGTATATACTGTCTGTGATTAATTTTTTGAACCCTCTCTTGACTTCCCTCGTTGCCGTCTCCTTATTGTTTAGGGAAGGGAATACATTGTCTTCCATTAAAAGGAGCAATCAAAGTTTTAATGTTTATTATGCGAGTTCGTTTTTAAGCCCACTTTTATGCCTTTTAAGCGCATAATGGTAGCGCATTCACTTAAAATCAGGTGACAACGCTTTTATCGTTTTTTGAACCTTTTTAGAGCTACAGCCAAACTGGACCCAAGAAGCGGTCCTTGTGCTCATGTCTCGGCTTCTGCAAAAGGGTCCAGAACCTCAGGAAAGTTAATGCGAATCCCAGGGGCGCCGTTTCCCACCTCTGCTGGTGGCAATGTTAAAAGGGTTGGGGGGATCGGAACGCTGCTGAAGGAGGAAGAGGAGGAGGAGGAGGGAACACCGCTCGTGGGAACATTACCGTTCACTGCATCGCCTCCTTCTACCTTGGAGGTTAAACGAGCACCTCTTGGCCGCCGTTGCAGGGACGCCTTGTGGATGTGTGTGGTCCGTGCAGTGACCAGAAAGTGGAGACTGGAGAAATTTGCTAAAGTCCAACGCGAGCTGCCATTTAGCAATGTGATTGAGAATATTGGCCTCCTAATGCATCCGGTGGAGATTGTTTTAAATATGCACTCACGGTGAGTCGTCTACCTTGATACTTCCTCTCCCATGTCCTTTTACCTGTTCACAAGAAATCGACAAATGGTTTCCTTGTTTCCTCCATTCGATGAAGCCCATATACACAGAAGTGGATTTAAATAGGAAATTCTCAGCTTTTATGTGTAAAAATGTTTTTGCGCTCGATCACTGGATGGAAGATAAGTTGGTTGAGGAGAATAATTTGCCTAAGTAACTCTTCTTTAGCAATGTAAGTCCATATTTCGTTGTCGCGGTGATAGCTAAATTGCGTTGCATTAACCAATAAAAACGGAACGAAGACAACCCAGTCTGTAGACTCTTATCTCGGTGATGGTGGGATTGCTCGCACCTCGGCCGTGACCCAAACGACGTTTACATTCGGCCTCCATGCCATCGGGTTGGAGCGCTAGAAATGACAGTCAATCACAAACTAAACGCCACGGTCACAAGAAATGAGCTTTAGGAAAGATTAGTACATGAATCAAGTCACTTTACCTTCGTAAGTCTGGTTTAGCTTTCTTGAGTTGCTATGCTTGGACAGTGAACGGATAGAGTCGGATAGCTCTGGAACAGACTCTTTATTTTAATCAAAACCGTGTTCATTTAGGCTACAATTTTCTTCATTTTTTTCTGCATAAATAATTAATACGATATTGTGCTTAACGCGAAAAATATGATTTTTTACAAAAATGTCTCCTATTCGAACAGTCAATGGCAGCATTGAGTTGCATATAGTCGAGAAAGGTGTCTTTTCTTTCAGAATTCTAGAGGAGCGTAAAATAAATCGAGAGCACCCTATATTGGCTAAGCATATCGCTGAGCTGACCGCCTTCCCACCAACGCATGTCGCTCCGCCCCACACATCCGGTGTCGGTCCCATCAACTCTTTGCAACCACAGTTTCACACACTTGACTATGTAACTACACATACGGCACCCGTTCGTCACTTCTCTTTGGGCCATGAGCCACAGTCATTGCGCGCGTTTGAGACACCGTTCGATCGACCGCTGGATGGTGAATCGCCAGGTCAGCGACCGCGGGACTGGGACGATTTTAATCTCGCCTCCTGGTGGGATGTGGAATCACGACGGGGTCGAGACTACTTGGAAATGCACGGATCGGCAGTGGACTTTTACACCGCAGTTACGGATACAACGACTTCAGCATATGAAGAGACGGAGGACTTGGACGAGGAGGACGGCGCGGAGAGAGAAGCGGCGGAGATTGACTTCCTATTGGAGAGTGCAACAGTGATGCCAAAAATGGTCATTGATCACGAGGAGGGCAACCTCTTTAGTCGGTCTCAGGGACCGGAAAGCTTTCAGCTAATCAGCATCAGTGGAAACGGGATGAAAAATGTAAGTGCTAAGTGACAAATGTGCTTTGGGTTGAAAGAAATTAAATTGGAATTTGGTGATCAAAAGATAACACTTTTTATGCTTGCTGCACTTCATTTACCTCTCTGGATGACGTTTGATGAAACAAGAAGGCGCGAATATAAGTAGATGTTATTTCAACGCCAAATGTACGTGCTATTTTACGAAATTTTCTTTCCACGATGGAATATTTTATTTCAGTCCCAGTGGCTCTTTCAGTCGCGAGCCAAGACTACTAAATTAGAAAGAGGAGAAATACTAGGACTTCTAAGGCGATAATAACTATAATTTTCCATCTGTAAAGAGTTTTCTGAGTGGTATCGTAATATGTCTTCCTTTCATCTCTAAGAAGACGATTGAAAGCGCAAACGCCAGTCAGACCTTGCAACCCAAGCCACCCACCCTGATGGTTACGAGCTCGAGTTCTGCCAGCGGGTGGCCAGTGCAGCGCCCGCACTCTTCATCAAGCCTGACTACAGCACCGAGCAGAGGCGATGGAGTCAGTCTTGGTCGTACCCACCCCAACACCTCCGTGGGGAGTGTTGGGCAGAGCATTGCCTCCCAATCTACTGTCCGTCTGACTAACGTTCAGCGTCGCTCCCAACACCTTCAAATCCACTAATTCCACTCCAGTAGGTTCCCACTTGCTCAATTGCTACAATTGTATGCTTTGCTTCAAAACTTTTTTTTTTTGGATATTCGACCACGTCACACAAATTGCAAGTGGCGACTGAAACAACTCATGCTGAAAGCACTCAAGGATAATTTTCCCTAATTTAAAGTATGCGGGCAACTTTTTTCGAAAGTAATGCCCTAACTTTTCATTTCTAATAGTAAAACATGGAACAGATGAAGGCTAAAACCATCGTGTGCAGTCAGTTTTTGCAATTAAGAATATTATTTTTTGCCATGGTGGAAAAAACTGATCGGTAGATCAAACTCCTATGGAGCATAAACATATTTAGCAAAAAAATATTTTGTTTTTCAGTCGAAACTATAAATGTTGCCTTTAAGCTCCCAACTTTATGATGGGAACAGGGGGAAGGTAATCTAAAGCACTTGCTCCTGCATCGTTCGCCTCCTCTCCTCTCCTCCTCCGAGGTGGTTAGAATCCTCGATGAATACCTTGTGACTTCTTGGCAAGCAAAATCCATTTTCAAACCCAACAGGAAGTGGTGACATGTTTCATCTGAGCACGAAACGAAGTTGCGTTCTTTCTTCCGGTTTTTGAGCTAGGTATCAATAAATCTGGCGTTTTATATTGCACGAGCCTTAAAAGGCGGAGGCAGTTCATCATAAGGCGACAAAATTAGGTAATTTGGTGAGGACCTCCTGTCGCAAGGGCGCTAAGCATCCATTCAGGTTAGCATTAGATCGCAATTTAAGTAGAAATTTAAGTAGTGCACTTGACACTTGAAAGTATCGGAGTACACACTGAAGTTCAACCAAACGGCTGGTCAGAATGTGGTAATAGGAAGGGACTGAAATCGCAACTCAACAAGCTTTTTTCCCTTAAACCTCGATTTCTGTACTAATTCATTTTTTATTTAATGGCCCTTCTGGTGCACATGATATAAAATCTTCCTTTTGTCACATGATTGGTACCACTTTTGATGAAAGATTAAATTCCCTAATCTCCTTGGAACGCACTTTTTGGAGCCCCATTGCTACTTTCTCATGATTTATCTTCATTCGCCCTTTGTTACGCCTTGGATCACCAGTGGTGATGTTGCCTGAATGATAAAACCAGGAGATTAATGCCGCGCCCTCTGATTGCTCCTCTTGTCAATCTTCATCATGAGGAAAACTCTGACGTGCCTTAATAGCTTATTTCAGAAATGTTTATATGGTTTGGATTCTTATCATTTGCAGATATTGTAGCTTTAACAACTTCTCATGTGAACCGGCTGCTTTATTGCGCTGTTGCTTTTGCTTGGCAGACATTTTTTGGGCTTCTGCGTCCACCACTGCGCTGTAACTGGCACATTTGACTGCTCATGTCCAACCTGTGTGCATCACCCTAGCTAAGTCAAAAACCATCGTTTCTTTCTTCCTACAAATGGATGTTGGGTGTGACATTGCAAATGGATGCTTTAAATGACAGAGACGGTTCAAGGAGTTGTTGGACACTATCAAATATTCATCAGGCAGATGCCACGCAGGCGTGCACTTACTCACGGAGTCAGAGCGATTCTTCTCGACGTGGAGAGGGGCTGGGAGGACACTATTAGTTCGATGCAGAGATCAGTGGAAGCACCTTTCCGAAGGAATTTGAATTGTTACTCTTGTCACCTCCTCTGTCACCTTCTTTTGTCACACATCACAGTGCAGCCGACGCTGCATGGAAATGCACCTCCGAACTAAATGTGGCGGTTGAAGAGTTGGTATGCAATCGTCATTATCACCAATCCCTCCTGGACACGAGACGTTCCACTCACTCCAAGAATAAATGCCAGAATGTGAGATGGAAGAGAGGGATGTTTCTTTTGAACCTGATTTTGTAACTTCTATTTGGTGACATCGGTTTGCTGATTGGTTAGGGGAAAATTAACGCATTGTTACACTCCATGTTTTGCTTTTAGAGATCTCCTTCCAACACTATCCCCCACTCGTTCATCGTGGCCAACGGAGCGCTCTCAAACGAATCGGTGCTTTTATTTTATGTACTACTGCTTTTTTTTGCAATTTTCTTCGCTTCTCTTGCCACCTTATGGTGTATGGCTTATTGCTCTGTTGTGTACATTTTCAATTTGTATTTTTGCCGGAGCAAGAATGAAATACAAGTGGATTATGCATAAGAATTGAAGTACACCCTCACGGGTTTTTTGTGGCTCTCTCCTCACCAATTTTCATTGTCGCTCTCGACATCATAACTGTGTGACATGTGGTCATCACCACTTTTTTGCTAAGTAATTGCATCAAATCGCGTGAGTGAAGCTTAAAACATCACAATAAGACGTAAAGACGAAAAAGTGGTTTCAATTTTGGACAACGATTGAGGTGATTCGGCACATCCTCTCATCTTCCCTTTTCCTTCACCAACAATAGAGCGTTCATCATTAAAGTAAAGCGCTTCCGTTCCGACAGGCACTCATGAGTTGGTGATGAATGAGCACTCTTGGGTGGTTGAATTTCGTCTGGTTAAAAGTACTCCTCCTCTTGCCATTTTAAAAGTGTTTTCGGAATTTGGACGATTCGACTCACTTCTCTGACACGACTTTAGGTGGTCGTGTTCGGTATGGGTGGCACTGTGAATCAGAATGCAGGACTGTTTCAGGTCAGGGACTCTTTTTCATGCCCGTTGGAATGCACCACATCCACTTCTCCCTACTCTGCGGATATGCAGAAGATATTTTCCACCTATCGTACTTCTCGCAAGAGTGGTATCCCAGGCCTGACTTATGACTTAGTACGCGGTCATAAACTCTTATTACGGCCACAAAAGTCTTGCTGTTTGAAACAGTCGTATTCATCATTTGATCATGAAGCAGAGACGCGTTTATGAGTGTGCATCGGACAAAAAGCGATGAGAACGGTCGTACTTGAGGTGAGTTGATGCAGATTACAACCGTATTGTGGAGTGAAGATTCAAGGCAGATGCGAAGTTGTGGTGTGTGAGTTCAAAGTTGCTTTTTTATCCACTCAAGTCACTCTCCCATACTGATTTGCCTTGAGGGTGGGGATGTGGCTGGAATCTTTTCCATATGAGGGAATTTTAAGCTAAACGGGATCGCGGAGAGACGACAGCAACCACCTTTTGGTTGAAGAGTTAAATGAGTTACACAAAGGGGCGACTTTGACTGTAAGACCAGAGCAGCGGTCCCTTCAAACCTACACGGAATAAAGGTGTGCTGTTCGTCCTGGAAGCGTTAGAACAAACCTCAATTTTCATTTCATTTGTGAAGAGAACACATTGCTAAGGTAAAGTGGAGTGTTCGGTTAAGTTTTGTTGTTCATGAAGTAGAGCACTCCGGACAGACAGTATCACTGACCTCCAAAATAGACATACGCATTGTTTACACTATGATTGTGGGAACGCCCACTTGACAATTCGAATCTTTCAACAATCGGCTCTTGAATTTTTTTGTTTTTCTTCCTTGAAAAGGAGGGGCAGGAGAAAGCTGTACTGGGGGTAGTGAGGATTTACCATCAGGCTGTCGCCATTTGGTGGTACTTTTAAGGGTGCCCTGTGTGGGAAGGCAGTAACAATGAATGCACAAAACAATACTCCAAGAAAGACATCTTTGTTTTGTCGAACTGTCCGGAGTGCAATAACAAGTCGTTTCAGTTGGGAGATCAACTGATCTCGAAGTGTGGAGGTTGGGCATTGCTCTGCACTCTCTCCTTTTTCTTCGCACAATTGGGGAGGAAAGAAAGTTTTTTTGAATTCTGCGATACAATGGGCTTTATTGAGGCGGCTTTCTCCCTCCAGCATTTATCTTTATTTGGGCAAAAGTCACATCTCCTCTTTGTCTTGCGTTCGGTTTCGCCAAGGTCTGCAGGTCTTCCCTCTCCTTCCCCTTCCACTGATAACTTCAAGTGAATTTCTTTTATTCGCGAAAAAATATAGTAAAAAAATTTCATTTATGCACAAGAGTTATTAGCTTGCTCTTGTAGCAATTCTCGACAGGAGACTTTTACTTCCGACATGCATTTTATTTAAAAAGATGATTTTCAACATTTCCTTGACAGACGATGTCATTCAAAAATTCCACCCAATTAGTCACAATCAAGTCATAATTGACGGTGCGAGGCAGATGGGTTAAAACGAGTTTAGATGAATTATCAAATTGTCAGCTTCTAATGAACTGTCGATTGAGGGATGACAGCGTTACCTTGCGATCCTGTCCAGATGTCGCAAGGCGAGTGGTATTGGCAAAAATGCTACGCCTGGAGGCGGTACGAGAGAAAGGAAGAGTTATGGGCTAAGGGCTCCCACTTTCCTGCATGATTTGCCTCGCTTTCACAGTACCGGTATTAAGTGGCACCGAGATGAACACATTTTGCCAATCCTGCTCTCCAGTCAAGCCAATTTCAGGCTCTCAATGACAAGTGGACATTTTGCATAATGCAAATCCTGTCTACAAGACTCCTCATCGCCCCGGCATGAGCAAGCACGGGTTGGCAACTGACAACATGCCCATGACATGAAACTCCAGCTGAATGGGGCAATCGAAATTATTCATCATCAGATTGACTTCATGCCACAATGTGATGTGCAAATTTTGTATCTCCGAAACCATCGCGCAAATCATGATAGAACACTGATTTACGTTGATTAACCGGTAAATGCATGAAGACTTGACTTGACTTGACTTTCAACTTCGCGGACATCCCATTTTTAGCGTTAAATGGGAAGGATGCCTTTATAATGTAAATAAAGGATGATAAATTTGCATCAATGTAGTGCACCCAAAACTTCCAACTTTCTCTTCATTACTTTTATGGTTTAAATTATGCATGGAAGGGGAGAGAGCGCTTGGCATATCCCCACTACTTAAAGACATCCAATTATGTAATGCAAATGGTGATTCATGGAGGACTGGATTAGGTGTTTATGGCTCAACAAATCCCTCCCAATTTGAAATGAGACAAAGATTCTTTGAAAAAAGGGTAATTTTACAATTCTTAACACAACTGGGAACACAATGTTGAAATAAAACCACAGAATGAAGCTCTGGACTTATCGTGACTGTGACACTACTGGTGAACCTTTCTACTTTTCGTGACAACTTTTGACAGCTTCAACATTGTGGGCGTTGAGGGCTATTGTTCTACTTTCCACTAACGAAGGGGGTGAGTGGAGTTCTGATTGTACAAAATACTTTTGGACAGGTGAATAAGGACCAGTTCGTGGCACTCCAAAACTACTAAATTATCGCCTACTTGAACTTAATTTCTTCCTCGCATGCTTAGCCTTTGCAATATCAAATTTTCATAAGGCGAGGATTTAGTTTTCTTTTTCCATCTGGACAAGAGTAACAAGTAACACGCAACAAGTGCTGTTTACATCTGTTGGAGCTATCTCGCCTCGACAACAGCAGTGTGAAAAGGTGGATGAATAATTTGCCAGAGACACGCCCACAAATTGACTGAGTGAAACAATTTTCCGCATTGTGATAGCCTCGCTACCCTACAAACGGAAAACCGAGGCGAGCAAAAAAAGGAGTCAGCCTAACGATGGTAATAATTTTGCGGCAAGAAGCATTTTGTATTCACCACTGCCTGCTCCTTTCTTCACAATTCAAGGCAACAAATGTATAATTTGCAGTACAGAAAGACTTTTTACTACTCCTCCTCCTCCCAATTCGCTCAGTCGGTGCTACAATCTCGGTAGTTTAAGGCATTTTTCTATTAGGTGGATCAAAAAAGGGGGTAAAATGATTAGCAGGTCGGTGAACCGAATACAATGTACCTCCACTGCTCTGAGAAATCCCAGATGGTCCATTTGCCCGAGCATTGGGACAGGGTAAACACACACACACACAAACACAGCATCAAATTGAAAATGTTACATACACACGCCGACCATATGGGCGAATAATGAGTCTCAAATGGGACAGAATGTTGCCATTACGGTTATGATCATTCCAGCCCATTGAAATTATACCTAGAAGTGAGCAGAAAGATGCACAGGAGGGATGAAAAAGGCACCGACGGCCACTTGGAGAAGAAAGCGCATTCCTCGCTGTGATGTCGAGTAAGAAACTCCCCAAATCTCTACCAAATCGAGCAAGAAGAGCATTTGGGGTATGAGTGGACATGGCAGCGAATAGTGTGGGAATTCGGACTGCCAAAGTGGTGGTATAACACCTCCGGCCTCAGCGGCTGAATCACCTCAAATTGACGTGAAAGTCGCGGTATGCAGGAAGGGCATGGCGAGTGCAGGCATTTCGCACGACAGTGGGGCACGGAAGTCAGAGATGGCAATTAATTATGGCATCAAGCTTGTAGGCGTGCCTGTGCCGCATTTCTACGATAGACGCATTCCAGAGCCTAGGCCGTCCAAGCCCTCCTAAACACTCCCGCCTGACGCTCTGGCTCATGCATGAAATGCCTTTTTGTGCTGCACAATAAAGTAGATAAATACGGAGACGATGTGTGCATTGATCATTCGCTTCTGGTTCTTTTTCCAAATACAAACCTTCTACTTTACTTCGATATCATTCGCACGATGCCTGGATCTCTGCTTGATTCTGTTTTTAATTTACGGCAAGCAATTTTTTCTTCGCCAACTTTACGTCCTGGATGCAGCACTAAAGTCGTGGCGAAAATCGCGCCAACTCCTACATAATCACCTCCATACTCTGTGTGTGATGTTAAATTTGAGTATTTTTTGAGAGTAAAAATAGGCTTCAGGCTTTGGCTTAATCATTGCGCGGCATTTTGCTACCTAAACATGTGGGATTATCCCCTAACCGTTATGATCGTCGGACATACACACACACACACACACAACTGCAACTGATGTTCCGGAGTGGGTTTGACGTGAGAATTTATTTCAATTGTCAAATACACTGTCGAGCTGAGATGGCGCCCAGTCAGCTGTGTGTATTGTATCTGGATGATGGAAGAGCGTAAAACACTGGCTTATTATTTTCGTACGCCTAGTCTTTAACCGTTAAAAACACATTTGGCGCCAGCTTCAAGCCGCAGAGCCGATAAAATCACCTCCCTTCTCACAACCAAATTTCATACTAAAAAGTGAATGAAATCTACGCCTACACTGGAGAGTAAGTATTTTGGTAGTACAAAATGTCATTTCGATTTAACACATTTGTGGCAATAAAATTTGATTTGTGCTGTGCTTTTATTCATACTCGATGATCAAAGTCGTGGGTTATGCGGTCTACTCAAGAGGGGGCATTTTTGGACAATTTTAACTGGTTATAGCAGGCACATGTCCCCCTCAAAGCGTGTAGGATAATGCGGAGGTGGATTTGGGATCTCACAGGGTGAGGAGAGCGCCTCCAGGAATGTCATGCATAACCGTCATTCGCAGCGGCAGTAGTGGCAGTAGAGGCAGCAGCAGTGCCAGTGGATAGAAGCACATCCGCATCCCGTTACATCATCGGAGCCAGGCAGCCAACCAGCTACTGGCCAATCAGCCGCCTCATAGGCGGGAGCGCTGATTACATTACATCAGGGCATGTGTGCTGCGTCCACACACACACACACACACCGACACGCACTCCCATTCACATTCAATCGCCCAGCACGCATGGCATTGTCGGTCGCCCAGTTACTGCTCATGCTGTTGCCAAAAGTGGTATCAGTAGTAGGATAAATTATATCCTCCTCTTCCTCCTCCTCTTCCTTCTCCTTCTCCTCCTCCTCCTCCTCCTCCTCCCGTAAGTTCCTCTTGGAACCGCCGCCATGGATACACACTTCTTCGCAGGTCTGACCAAATTCAAGCTCGACGCGGGGAAGCATCGACGTGACGACGATTTTGCCGATCGGTTTAGCCACAACTTCACCACCCTCCTGCTGGTTATTTTCACATTGGTGGTGTCCGCGAGGCAGTACATCGGCAAGCCCATAGCATGTTGGGTGCCCACTGAGTTCACACGGGCGCAGGAGGAGTACGCGGAGTCGGTGTGTTGGGTGACGAGCACCTACTTCCTCCCCACCAAACAGAAAACCGTACCAGAGTCGACACAGGAGCGTGAAGAGCGAAAAATCCTCTACTACCAGTGGGTACCATTCGTTCTCATGATCCAGGCCTTCCTCTTCAATCTGCCCTGCATCATCTGGCGGCTTTTTAATTGGCAATCGGGAATCCACGTAAAGACCTTATTTTATAGATCACCTTGAGTTTATTATTAGGCAACATCACGAGGCCCGTTTATGCCCTTAGGCAGGTAGGCAGGTTTTTGCACTTCGCGTACACAACAGTGGTCGATTTGAAGGTAGAGAGAGAGGGAGAGAGAGAGAGAATTGTCATTCCTGTAGTCGCATTGTGGTTTAAAAAATTATGACAATAAAATTGTCTCAAGTTTCACCAAAATTAATAATGTCTGTTAAAGTGATCACTGTTTTTTGCATAAATTGCAATCTTCACAGACTGGACGTAGACACTGAGGTCTTCACCTTCCCCCCTTTCCACTGTTGATCTTCTGCATTGAAGCCTTGCTTTATGAGAGGCAAGACTTAAATATTTTTACCTCATTGTTTTGGCAAATTGCTACAGAGGTGGTTTGAGACTCCTGTGGGCTTTTACCTTCAGAGTGTTTGAAACCTAGGCGGAGGCAGGTGTGAGAGTCAATGCAGAGCATCCTTTTAATGACATACTGCGCAAGTTCTTTGAAGTGGATGCAGCACACGTCTCCTCTCCACACTGATGTTATCAGAGCACATGTAAGCACGTTTCAATTAGCAAGTAGATAATCACCAAACCCGGTGATAATGGAACCGGCTTGATTCATTTACCTTTTCGCATCGCAGTCAGTCGGCAAATCTGCTGTTGAGCAGGCACGGAGCAGTGGCCGACTGACTTGAAAGGGACAGTTAGCATCAGCATTGTCAGGTATATGGAAAATCTCGTATGGATGTACTTTTGTACGCTGTGCGGTTTACCGAGGGAGGTGGTGAAATTTCATCCCTAATCCACTAAGTACTTCAAGGGTGACAAGCACTTCCACCTTCAATTCTTCAACCTTTTTAGATGAGCTGAAGTTTGGCAAAAGAAGTGTGCGAGATTTAGTGAAAAGTGGACGATAACTTAGCCACTTTGAGCACACCTTCACATTCACAGCGATGTAGGACTCTTGAAAACATCTACGGAGGTGCGCATTATGCTTTGAGTTAAGTCAAACCTCAATGGGCCATCTGCGTTTGGAGTGGAGCCAGTTGCTTCAAAAACACGACACAGTTTTGCATTTTGTCTAATTAAACAATGGGCTTCCATTTTTGATTCGATTGAGGCATGCGGATCTCAACCCCCATTTTGGAAGGTCAGCAACAACACCGAGGAGTAGGAATCTGCAGAATCCATCCATTATGCGTCTGTCCGTCCTCTCATTTGTCTGATTTGTCAGATTCACCTTTTTGCAAATAATAAATGGCTAAGATTGGAAGCTCTCCGTCTGTCGGAACGCTAAAAGGGTAAAAAAAAAATAATGCCATTCAAGTTGAGTACTTTGAGGATCACAAAACAAGTTCCATTCTCCTCTCTTCGCACCTCTCAGTCTAGCGTGTCAATACAGACCCAGCAAACCTTGTAGGACAGGATGTTGAGATAACATTGTTGAGGAGTTATTCAGCACCACCAGCAGTAGCAGCAATAAAAAGTTTTTTGCAATGGGAACCGAAGAGTGAGCCAATTTTTTCCTCCTCCAAATCCCAACGACATCGACAAATAAAAGAGGCTTATTCACAAGAAATCATTTGCCAGAGAGAGAGAGATGCAAAACAAATTATTCCCCTTAATTCCTTCTTTGGCGGCGTCGATTCCAAAGTGTTGACAGGCACGGCCAAGTCCACTCAAAAGCACTTGTTTACCTCGTCCCAGCCGCAGTGCCGAGAATAGCGACTGGAGGAACCTCTCGGTGGCTCTGATGCCATTTTTTTTTTTCAACATTGAAGTGTGTCTCACTTGCTCACTTCTCTCATAATTATTTTTAAGCATTTTTTAAAGGCACAAGGCTCCACCCAAGACGATGGCGAAATGACGCATGTCTTTCGGTGTGCACGAAAAGGTGAATCTTCACAAGCCTCCTCGTCTTGTCAAACAGCCAACTGTCTGTTATGTCGTTTTCTTGAATGTCACAACCAAGTCATGCTTGGTTTTCCTTCAGATTGTAAAATTATGGCAAACCCAAAAGTGTAGAAAATCGAGCGCTTCGTATTTGGTGCAAAACAGTGTGTGCTTTGTGTGACAGCACCTGTCAACCATGAGAGGGACACGTGTCCCTTTCAAGAAAGCAAATTTCCCTTTCAAAAAACCCTTCAGCGGCAGAAAAGGCCTCTCCATTTTATTTGCATGTGACCCACCTAAATGACACCCAACTCCTTCCTCCTTTCTTTTTTTTCCTTTTTTTTGGACTGATTGACATTGTGTTAAACCTCGAATTTAGCGATGCGAATGCTGTAAACTTGACATTTGCTACAGCCCCAAACTGCCACGGACAGTTTGGGCTTTGAAAAAAAAAGGTTAGCCAGACAGCTGAAAGTGTAATTATCAAGAAGGGACTTCCTGTAGTCCTCCTCTTTGTAGGCGTCAGTGGCTTTTGACATTTTCACTTCCAATCGCGTAAAAACACGCCAAATGCACTTTTCCAGTGGCCTTTTAGGAAGCCAACTTTTTGGGAGACCGGTGGAGGGAGATTTAAAATTGATGCACAAAAATCCTTCCTCCACACCTCTTTGCGCTGATGTGACAGTCGTGGATGAGTTGTCGTTAAGACCTTCGAGTTGACGGCTACAAGTTAATCAAAGCAAGAGCCAAAGGGCAGTGTTTTTTCCCCTTTTACAACCTTTTCAACGCCATTTTTTTTGCATCATTAAATCCACAAAATATTGTCCACCGCATGGAGAGGAAAGTATTTTGAACTGGCATTGCTGTGCCAGCTGTGACGATGGAAAAGAGTCAATTTGATTAAACCGTTGAAATAGGAAGCAGGAGGATTAAATTTAATTGTCATAGCGACGATTCAATAATAGTCATAGCAACGAAGAAAGGCCACATAATTCTTTGTTGTCCCTCCTACTCTTACAGTTACGTGAAACACTCCCTCTCTCTCTCTCTCGCTGTGCCTCGGCCTCACGGTTCTGTTTTGTGCAAAACGGGTGTTACCGGTGCATAAAAAAAGGACTCTTCGCATTTGACGTTTATTTGCGCTCTGTTACAAGTTTGGCCCATTGTTAAACTGCATTGCGGTGTGTGTGTGTGTGTGTTGATCGTTTTGAACGGTGTAATGACGCCGCTTTCACCAACACAACTAAGAGTAGCATCACTCATCGTCCACTTTGGCTGCCTCTAAAAGTCAAGGATGCGGACTGAACTCACCGCGGTGGTTCTTGCAACAGTTTTCCTTTTAGTGTGGAGCATTCAAACTCCCCAACTCTTGACACTTGCAAGCACTCTCGAAACTCAAGTGGTGCGTAATCACACAATAAGTCATCTAAATGAGAGCAACACAGTTTTAGAAAGGCACAAAAGTTTGGCCAAAGGGACACTTTTTTTCTCCTAACTGTACATGTCCAAGGTTATGTGGGTTGACTTGTGAAGAGTGGCGCTATCATGGGGACTATTAGAAATTTTACCGACACATTAATCATCAAAAGGAAAGTACCTACAACACTTGGTCTGAAGTCAAATTTCCGAGGCGCTAAATTGTATTTTTGAACTCAGTTAAGGGGGGAAATTTATTGAAAGGAGTCTCCTTTTGCCATTCCTTTCCAAAATGAATGGCCTTTTCGTGGTGTTGTTGATGTGACTCCCCACAACTTAAATCAACAAATAAAACACAAAAAAAGATGAATACTCTCTTTCTGCTTGGTGTAGGGAATACAGGACTTGTCTCCCTTATTTTCACATACAAGAAAGGAACTTTACCTCGTTAAATGCGTGTCATTTGTCATAAATGAGTATTAAAGCCAGGCACCATCGGACCAGGGTATTTTACTTGTCAAAATTGAAATTTTCTTCCCGTTGTAGGTGTTACCAAAAATTACTGTTTCAAATTCCCACCAGAAGAGAGCATTGGTTTGCTTATTACGAGAGGTTGTACTTCAGGACTTGTGCTTCACGATACAGACACAAAGTTTGATTCGCCATCTTTCAGTCTTTATGCCATCACAATGGGGAGTGTCAAGGGTGGAGGCTTGATTGTGACGTCTTGTTACATCTCAGCGGTGTCGGAAGCCATAAAAGCTATTTATTAAGGCAGAAGCAACTTTGACGGGAAGGAGATGGGGGAAGGGGAGAGGGAGGAGGAGGAGGAAATGACAAAGTCAGATAATGTATTCCAGACCGGTCAGTCGGTCGTTCGTTCGGTCGGTCTGTCGGTCGGTCGGGTGGTGCTGTTAATTGCTCTTAAACCAGACATTACAGTTAGAGTGTGATGCCATGCTTTGAAAAAAAAAATTGGAACATGGGCATGATGCATTGATCGCGGAAGTCCACGTCCGCCCAAGGGACTGGTTGCTGGGTGGTTACTGCCATTGCCAAGCCCTACTGACGACGACGAAGTCATTCATTAAGCCTTTCAAATAGGTCACTTCTTTGACGTGCACAAGGAAGTGTCAATTGAGTGCGCTGGCGCTATTACAGAGTCCATTTTGCTAACACCTTGTATGTGCCAGGAGACACTTCATATAAAATCTCTCTAATTAATCACTCCTGTCGGAGCAGAGTGCCGACGATAGCTGAGCGACTTTCTTCCATCCTTTATGATGGGTGGTATTTTGTACTTACACGTTGTAATTTGTTTCCTTCTCTGCTATTTTTGAGGGTTTATGCACAATGGTTACTTATTACGAGTCGCAATTCTGGAGGCCTTTTTAGTTCCACACTCGCTACCGTATCGACGATTATGAACAGGCTAGGGACCATTCCAATCTGAGGGTAGAGAAAGTATGGCTTCCCTTTCATCACAAATATAACTTTATTGTCAGTACTGTGGATCCTTCATCATAGGCAGGAAAGTTAAATGACATTTAGTACTGCACAAGTCCAAGGATTGAAGGAAGAAATCAGACCTACTCCTAATGGAAATCGAGGGCCACTATAAGAAGAAAGTAGAAGCACATTGATGTAGACCTTCAAGCCGGCGGAGAGCTCACGCTATCAACGTTACCGTGTCCTCCTTGGGAGTGCGCACTTGATTCATGACAAATAGGTAAAAATAAAGCCATTGTTGACATCAAATCTTGAATAGGTCAAAGGTAATGCCAAGGGCCTGAGCAGATCGACTAACTGGACTCCTGCTTGGATGTCGTGGTGAGGTCGGCACCTGCTCAGGTGTCGACTTTGAGGTTTTCACTCGTGATTTATTCTGTGATGGTGACGACGAATAATGAACTCATCAGAGACTCTTAAAATTTCTCAAATTTTCAACCCTCCTTGCACCACATCGGAGAACGAGTGTGGAGGCAGAAAATGTACTTCTGCTTGCTTGTGGCGTGACTCCAGCACTTTAACTATCACTTTACTCGCATTATTCACACAAATGTAAAATCCTTTCCTCGTACCTAATTTGTGAAATGTTTGTTGTATCTTCGACTCATCAACAAGCCCTTTTTGTCATCTCCACAGACGTGGATTGTGGACCTGAACGCGTGTGCCTTCTAAAATAGGTCCTCCTCTCCGGTCTTTCCTATTCAACAAAGGGAGGCAGTAAAGATAGTACATAACAGTCCGCGACCTTTTCCGCGCCTATGACATTTTGTTTACCTGACAGTTGGCCAGTTGGACAGTCATGAAAGCAAGCGCCACCAGCCTTTGCCGGTGTGTGCACGCGACCGACCACCTGTGAAGTTGACCCCACCTCTGTCCGTAGGTGCGCCTGTATGTCCGCCTCGCTTTCCGCAGTCCAACTTCTAAGCCCTGTTTCACACATCTCGACAACTTTGGCCCCTTGGCCTTACACATGTGCAAACAACCGTACAATTACACCCCTCCACGCCCTGCAGCATCGTTTCTCGGTGGATGTGCAACTGAGGCTAAACTTCCGGTGGTGAGACCATTGTTGGAAGTTGCAATGATCTATTTTAATTACTATAAAGAATAGACAAATCGTAGTCATTGATAACCATTTGACTTGCAACGGTTGTATGGTTTGCAGTGCTTTTGTAACCTCCAAGATTCCACTTAGACAGTCTAGAAGGATTGCGAAAGTTTCATTTCTCAGTGGAAGCTGGTAGAACTGAGGTTCAGGCGAATGATCCTCTTCACCTTTGGGTGTAAAAATAGATACATGAACATTTTTTTGGCTGGCCGGAAACAAGCGACCTCTCAGTGCGGTGCGCCCCACACGGCAGTGAACCGAACCGGAAACTTGTTTTGTGCGCTCCGCCGACATTTGTATTTGGAAACAATTTTTAAAAATTTTTTTGTCTAAAGTTTCAAGTAATCCACTGAAATTTACATGATCCAACAACTGCGCATTATCTTTCGAGCTTTTTTCACATCTTTTTTGCTATTTTAATGGTGTTCGAATGCTCGCATTTTTTCTCTTCTCCGCCTTTCCGTTTCAGACGTCACAGTCAACTGTCAAGCGGGATTATCATATCGCTTCCAAGCAGATGTAGGTTGTTGATAAATAAAAAAACTCAGCAAACATTGTTGTAGAGTAAAAATCCTCTAGTGTCTTTCTAGTCTCTGAAGCGGAACTAATCGTCACGTACTTGACCAATGTCAGCTACCCAAACGAAACTACAACAACAAGCCAAATTTTGAGCATTTTAGACAAGCTAGTCGTCTTCGGCACATCTAATGCCCGAGGGGGTCCTCTCTGACCACCTCACTGTGACCTTTGGAATTCCTCTTTGTGGGGGTGTGGGTGTGTGTGTGTGTACGCGAGGTTACGAAGGCACAATTGTCCCACATCACTTTGTAAGGAAATAATTAAATTCCCGTGTTGGAAAATCGTGCTCTAACATTTGTAAAGCTTGGATGTCACTCCAATCCGGAATGGGCCCTACTTCATGTCCATGTCGTATTTGTAGTCAAGGCTCCCTTAACGTAGGGCGATCCTCCATTGATAGGCTCCGAGGTTTTGGATTTTTATCATCGAAACGCATTTGAAAGTTCTGTCTCTGCCGGGGAGACAACTCTTCATGCCTTTAATGCATTCAGGAGGCGTCAGTTTCTGCTTTCCAAATCCAAATTTGCATAAAAGAGTGGTAAAGGTATTTTGTGATACCAAAATTAAGAAACCATGCTTCTGCTTTGTTGGATTGTTGTTTTACTGCTCCTTTTGAAGTAAGTGACAACGAGGCCTCGCAAAGTAGCGCCCATAAATTTTTTTCCCCCAAACAACTTTGGCTGCACTCTTCTCTGGTCAGTCAACGGTTTCAGACAATTCGACAAAGTCTAGTCATTGAGGATTTGCACGAAAATTTTCAAATCCAAAAATACTTAGCCCAAGCAGCGGGCTACTTGACTGTGCTTTGGTCAAGTTTTCCATTGCCTTGCCAAGTGGTAAATGGAATGGAGTTTACTTTCGACTACGTGCAACCCACAGTATTCATGCAAATGATTTACAATCAGTGGTTTGAAACAAGGAAATACGAGCGCCTCCTGGGCCACGCAGAATTTACTGTTTGCAGTTCAGACGCCTTCCACCACTTAGAGCCGCCCTTCGTATATTCCCATCGTCATGGCAATGGCCTAAATGGTGCATAGTTTATTCCATCTTCTTGCATGCATTTGTAACTTGAGGGCTGGTAAACGTATCTGCAAGTAGGAAGAGGCTTTTACCTTCTGCAATAAATCACTTACGAACTTCGTCGCAGAACCTGCATTGAATGTGGCCATAAATTTTCACTACGCCTGCTACTGCACATTTACAATGGGACAGAATGTGGAAAAGTCATAGTTGGAATTTGGGATGGTTGTGTTGGTACTGTGGAACGCCTCTCGAGGTCGATAGGAACTGATAGACAAATTTAATTTTGCTTACCTCCATCCACTTGTCTTCATCTGCTCTACAAATTTTCCTGTGCCAGACCAAAGATCCACCGTATTGCAATTTTTTTGCGATTCTGTTCCTCACGCTAGAGTCTATTTACTGTGACACTCCATTCACCCCCTTTCCTCATATCTCCTCCTCCGATACCGTTTGAGCTCTCCTTTCGACAAGACTCTGTCCTCCCACAGTCAGTCCACCTCGCAAGGCATTTCTTTTACATTACAACTGCCGAAAAGAATCCCCATCTTGACAAACTTGCTAGCTGGAACAATATGAATAGGATTGTGAAGCGAATTAATGAGTCCAAGTTCTTCAAAGACGTCCTCGTTGAAAGCGCACACCTTCTGATGCCCCTGTTTTTGAAGTTAAAGTGTTTGCGGTTGGACAACGCGTTTTTGTTTGCCCTCCCTCGAAGCAGGGACACATTTCACCACCTTTGACGCCTGTTTGTTGGCTTCACAGGCGACTCCATTGTTGAAAGTTTTAACAATGTGAAATGCAGGTGGGAAGGCTGAGGCGCAGATCGCTATATTAATTATTTACAAGGGAAAAATATTGCCTGTTTATGACCTCTACATGCTGCGCGGTGCAATTTTCTCCGCCACTAAAGAACGCACAACCTTGAGTAAAATCAAAGCGAATTGTAGACACAATTTTTGTTTCAACTAACCTTTCTCGATGAATCGCCAAAAGAGGCCAGTGGAAGGCAGGCGAGGAAGGGTCTACAAGTGACATTTCTACAACGATCGAAAGACGGTCTGTAAATGCCCACCACTGGTCCATGCCCTCACAACGCACAACCACGTTAAAGTTAAAAAAAGGCAAATTTATGCATTCATATAAGAAGTACAATTTTAATTTCTATAATGCATTAAAGCATAAAATAATTCTAAGTTTAAATAGCTGACTTTAAAGAAATGTCGATCTCTACAGCTCCGATAGTTTGGTGCGCCTGTTTGAAACCGATCATCTCGCCTCCATTCAACTGAAGTTCAGAATTAACAAAAAATCCATCAGTACCTAAACCAACAATAATATTTTCACCACTTATATGTTTTTTTACTGCTACTAATCCCATCGTGGATGCGGGTTGACATAGGTGGTGCAGTTAGACTAATGAAGAATTCATGCCACAAAGTTGTGACGTCTGGTTTGGGGTAGAAAAACTGGAATTGGTATGCCATTTGGGATCTTGTTGAGGGAGAATGAGAGAATTTTTAAAAAAAATTTGTCCTGTTAGTCGGTTACAGAGGAAAGGTATTAAGGAGAAGGTGATGAAAGTGAGGAGAGGACTGGCGATGATCAGGAGTCTCTTTGTTGCATTCAGCTCTCGAGCATAATGGAGGTGTCGTGCGACATTGAGATGATACGCGATCCAGACTCGCGGAAGTCCAACATCACCTATGTGGCGCGTCACATAGAGGATGCGTTGACATCACAACGTGAGTACCGTGATGGCTGTGGTGTCAACTGTCGTCAGGCGATGGCGCGATCCTGCTGTTTCTGGTTCGGTAAACGCTACGGCAACTACCTTATTTGCCTTTACCTCATCACCAAAGCCCTGTACATATTCAACGTGGTTGGGCAATTTTTTTTAATGAACCGAATATTGGGCACGAACTACACCTTCTATGGCCTCGACCTCATTCGCGATATTGCCGAGGGTTATCTCTGGGAGGAGTCGGGCAATTTCCCTCGCATCACGCTTTGCGATTTCGAGATCCGCAAACTGGCCAATAGCCATCGCTATACTGTCCAATGCGTCCTTCCTATAAATATGTTCAATGAAAAAATTTTCATATTCCTTTGGTTTTGGTTCATCCTTGTCTCCGCTGTAAGCATTAGCTCCTTCCTCTACTGGTCCTACAAGTCTAGCTTCCGGTCTAATCGAATTCACTTCATCCGAAAGTTTCTCAAACTACGGGACTCCCTTGAGCCGGGTGAAAAGAAACGCAGCTATGCTTTTGTGGACTCCTATCTTCGTCAAGACGGTGTTTTTATTCTTCGTCTTGTGGCTCAAAATGCTGGTGAATTAGTAGCCTCAGAGATTGTGGAGAAATTGTGGCAAATGTTTAAACGACGTCAATCCATACCAGTCACTGAGAAGGCAAGAACTAATGAGGTCGGTTGGAAATCGGGTGTTTCAGGACACTCGCACATTCACTCTCCACCAATGCGCGTCCCTCGAAGCTCCGAGCTGTCTCCTACATCCATTACCTCACCCACCGTCAACGCTCCATCACTTCATGGATCGAAGCATCCCTTCGGAAGCGGATTGCCTCCTCCTCCATCTGTGCCTCCATCACAGTATGCTATGCCTCCTCCACTTCCCCCACCACCAGGCAGCGCTGCATCCGCATCAAACAGCGTCGTCAGTGGTTCCACTTCAAGCAACACTCAGAGCACTGAGAGATCCAAGAGCGGCTCTAAACACTCCTCCCTGCCTTCAAAAAAACTCGGCGTTAAAAGAAACTTCGCTAACCGTACAATTGAGGAGGACCCCGGCGAGTTCGTTTAATGTTAGGCTTCTACGTCCCCCCAAAACGCAGATGTTTTATTGGCAGCATCAAACAGGAGCAAAATGATAGCAACAAATTCCTTCTCGACTTGCCTTACAATATTGCTCTGATAGAGTCAACCCTATCTATATATACATATTTTTAAAAAAAATCCCAACTACCTGTTCAGCCGCCTTTCTTTTCCTCCTTTCCACTCCTCCCCTCCGTCAGCTTGCCTCATTTAACAGTGTATCGTTCCTGTGTGCCCAAATTCTTCCATTCCATTTGAATAATACCGTATGAAAGTGGATTTGTCGGACGGGCCTCCTTCAAGTAGAACTAAATTGTGCATTTCAAAGATGAGCGGCCTTAGAGTATACCTAGGAAGACTACAAATTCGAAAGAACAATTCGATAAGCCAACCCCCTTTCGCCCCACACCGAAGGACACCACTCGTGCTTTTGTTATTGTGCATTGTGTGTTTGGAGCAAAAAAAGGTGTAATGCAAAGCAGCGTATTTGCCCTCTCTCCTCTCCCTTCGCTCTCCACTCTATCTCTGCTTGAAGGTAATTTTTTCAACCCGTACAGACCATGCCACACCCTTGGAATTATTCTTGATGGTGTGCATATGGCGTGGCCTCGGTCTGCCGATCGATTAAGCGGACAGAGTCGACGCTCCTCCGCCTTAATTTGGGGTTTAGTCAAAAGGGGAGATAATTATCCTTTGTTTGTTTGCTCAATTTTTTATTTTGGTGTGGATTTTAAGGTTGGATAAGGTAAGAAAATATCAGGCAGATGTTTTAAGCTTAACTATCTACCACATATTCTTTGGGAGACGTGTAGTATATCTCATTTTTAAATGGCCATGACGTTATTAGTCAAATTGTGCTTCTCAATTTAATGACATGCCTCCATTTGCAAGAATTTTTGTTCAGTAGGTGGAAAATAACGTGAAACAGGGATAACTTTTTACAGATAATGTGAAAGAGTGTGTAAAGGGGAGTTTTCTAAAAACTGGCGCTGTGTGAAGGGAGGTATTGCGCGGCGCATTGCTGGCCGCCGTTACAACTTAGCCACAGCAATTTCGCCAGTTCCCATGGGGGAGTAATGCAGTAGGGGCAGGTCTTCACTTGTCCTGTCGTCAAATTGGGCCTGCAAACTAGTCTCACATAGCCGGCAGCAATACACGGTTCGCCACGACCATTGGTCCTGAACGCTGTACTCGCGTTAGAGGACAGTTTGAGGAAGCCTGCAGTGGCAGTTCTTCACCCCACCTCCCACAGCCTCATCTCCTCGCGTTAAAGTAGATCAAGCGAGGGTAAAGCAAATAAAACTGAGGGATAGGAAGATTAACTGTAGTTTAGGAATTTGTCTTGTTTTAAGGTTTTATGCTTCTCCCCAAATTAGGTCCTGAAAACCACTTTGTGAGAAGTTGATCGGAATAAATTTGTTAAGCATGCTGAGGTTTTATGATTTTTACTCAGGTCTTAATGGCTAATCCCGTGGAAAAAAAAATCCTAAAAAGCTTGGTGGATGGGGAATCGTTGATCCTACTTGGCAATCTCATTAAAATCCAGAGAATTGCCCTATTTGGGAATTGCATTTGGGACGGAGGGAATGCACCGAAACTCTCCTGTGTTCATCGCTGTCCTGAAGCCAGAGTCATTTATTAAAGGGTGGATTTAAAGTAGTTTTATGTGAATAATGATAGACTTTCATTTCCTCCCGCCACCTTGCTCCCAGTTTAGTGCTACCCAGCCAATATTTTAGGACGTTAATTTAGCTAGCAGAAAGGTGGATAAAGTGTTGTGAGTTCAGTCCATTGCCATCTTCATTGATGTGTCTTGGACAGCTCCATAAAGAGAATTTCTTGATGGCTTACGACTAAGGCTACTGTTGTCTTCGTTGTTTTCCACTATCCTATAGAATTTGGTAGCCATGCAGCTGCCGATGATTAACGTCATTGCCAACACCGCATGCACCCTCTCCACCGCGGTAAGATTTTTACCATCCAGAAGCAAAACTTATGTTTGATTGTAATCCGCTTTTGTCAATGCTACACACCGTCATTGGTCTGGAAAGGTGGAAGAAGTAAAAATTTCGGTGCTAAAATATGTATTTTTTATTTACCAAAAAGGATCAGAGCGACTGCAGCTTTAACTCCTGAAGGGCCGTGTTACTCGGCAAGGACATGATGGTTGAGGCTTAACCGTCTCAGTACGAAAACGGAGGCCTAATTATACACCACAACATTGCACAATCCTTTTGTCCACTTCTGCGAGATGTGTTTGGAAAGGCAAGTTAAATTTATGAGCAGCCACTTGATAATCGAATACTAAAAGCAATTGAGTGGTAAACATTTTGTCAGTGTTTAGCATAGACGGAGGTAGGTGGACTGAGGAATTGCCATCACTGAGACCCAGTGTCTGGTGCCCTCCCAAGGGGACAGGGTTTGTAAGCCTCTTAGGGCTTACAAAGGGGAATGAATCTACTGACCATCAACATCACGCAACTAAAGTTCACATCTTAAGGGTGCGGATTTTACGGACATCCCAACAACGTATTTGTAAATGAAGCCTTTGACAAAAATACGGCACTTAACTGCTGCTCAATTTTGTCTAGGCGAGTCGCCTCAAAGCTGTCAAAAGCAGGTAATAATTACAGAATGAGATCCTATGCAAGCGCATACAAGGGAACGGATCTGAGCTGACTCCTATGAATGACTTAATAAGAGGGTTCTCGCCCCTTCACCATGCACACTTGTCATTTCGCTGCCCACTTCCCTCGACAGGAGCAGTTTTGAGGAATGCAGAGCAATTCAACTTTAAGGGAGAGGAAAGTGGTCAAAACAGACAATAGAGACTACCACCTTTAAGTCGTTAAAAGCCAAATGAAAAGAAAAAAAGGCATTTCACTTGGGGCGGAACAGGTTTGTCGGTGGAAAGATTGGCTGAGGCGAGGGTCACGCTACCCAGTGGAGGCTTCAAGACGGGCAACTAAATTCTCACCCAATCAGAATGTACAGCCAAACAAAAAAAAAGTTAATTGTCCTGACAAAACATGCGACTAAAGTTGAAAGGAGTCTCATCCACTGTTGCCCTCTTGCAGCACTTAAGTAACTCAGATCCGGTTTGCGTCCGAGTCTCAAGTGCAGAAGAAACTAAGTCCAAATGTTTTGCATCAAAAAGCCTACATTAACAAGTAGATGCCTCAGTAAATGGTGCAATAACAACTCCTCCCATTGTTTTGCTCTAGTCCTGAACCGAGATAACCCCCTTTTTTCCTACCAAGTAAAATGCCCTAGTAGAGAAATCATGCGAAAAGTACATTTGCCTTTGATTAGTTTCCGAGGCAAATGGTCCAACTGGGAACTTCATGTGTGAACTCGATTTGTTCATGATACATTGCCATAAACTCTATTTCCGCATTTCCCCATCCTCTCCATTTAAGGGAGCAGTCTCTAGGCTTTTGCAAAATTTGCGCATAATTCGGTGCTGACGGTCAATTGATTCCAAAGTGGTGAATTGAAGGATTTTAGATGATATCGCTTGCGCGTTGTCTCAAAAACACCGACCGACTTTTGCCATAGAGATGGAGAAACAAGAGCGAGTGAAATCTCCTCACCTTTTGCATGCTATGATTGCGTAAAGGTGGAGGAAACATTCCGCCAAGCTCTTTTTTGAATGACAAAAGAGCGTCAGCATGGAACATTACATTCTCTAAGAGATCGTAATCGTGCTATAGGGCTTTGAGACTTCGGCAGAAACTAAAGACAGTGGAATGCGATCTAAAGGAAGGTCTGGGGTAGGCACCAGAGCCTGAAAGTCAAACCTCCCAATGGAGGGGCAAAATCTACCCGAAGGCGAAAGCAAAAAAAAACTGGTTGACCCCACAGTGGAAGAATACAATTTGGTTGCAATGCTCGGTACGTGGGTCCACGCACATCCCTGCCTGGTGAAATTGGCAAGAAAGCTTACACACTCAGCACCCCTTAAGTCCACCGCTGATAAACGCCGAATTCCAGGCCTTTAGCACCACTGCTGTGTTTTCTTAGCCCCTAACTGGTTAAAACTTACAATTACGGAATGTCAAAATCTCCATTTTACCTCTAAAATCTTTGCCATTCATAGAGAAAAATTCATTTCCAACGTAATAGTCCTGCCAACCACAAACTTCTTGTCCAAGGAGGTGGAAAATTAAGGTGCAAGCAATGCATCCACTCGCAGAAGCAGACAGTCTCCAGGCAAATAGGAGTTGGCATTATCTTGACAGGTGTTTCCAAAGGAAGCTACTTTAAATTGACAGATAAAATCAGGGAATGGGTGGAGTACACATGTTTACTTAGAATAAACTTACTAAATGACGCTAGTGGATTGGTGTTAAGGAGACGTGCCCAGTAATACCCTAACTTCCATAAAGTAATGCAAAAGACAACAAAATTTGCAAAAAATTTGCAAATTAATTGAAAAAATAATCTGAAAATGGTGAAGATTTGTGATAGTAACTCATGTGATTCTCGTGACGAGTGTCAACTTGACTCCCGATTTTGGTGGATCTTTGACGAGTGCCTCAGCCTTTTGGACCGGGCAAGCCGCTCTTCACCTCCTCTTCACGTCAGCAGTACACATTCTGCTCGAGTGTTGTGCCTTTCCTCCTCTTCAGGGAGGTCTCTGGGCGTTGCACCTATTTATAGGAGGGTGAATAAATTTGCTATCCGGAAACTGTAAATTTAAAGCTCTTGCAAATCAGGAGCCCATTTCAGAACAATCCTTCTAGTGATTGTGTGGAACGTGTCGCAGGGCAGATGATAAGGCAGGCAACCCACTTGACTAGACTTGATGTTTAGCGCTACGTTTGGAGTTATGGCTGGGTAAAGCGGAAATGAGGCGCCCAACATTAGGCCCTTCAAAACTGAGCTATAAAGGTACCTGTTTGCAATGTTGAAAAATGCGCTAAGCTAGTGGGACTGGAAGGCAACAAATGGCCAGTTTGAAAAAGTTTGGACTTGACAATGGCCTGCTTAAAGTAGCATTCATAAATTTCACCTACCATTACTGTCGC
>UYWX01020417.1:3868-77901 GCA_900622495.1 Hydatigera taeniaeformis | reverse complement strand
ATTGATATTTCTTCCTCCTCTACTCCACTCCTCCCCTCATTCAAACGACTAACAACAAAAAAATTTTACTGTTATAACTACTACTACTGCAAATGTGGCATTAAAACCTCTCGAAGTTTGTCTTAATGCGTCGTGCGCGTGACAGCGGGTTTAGGACACATATAGGACTCCACCTCCCGACTTTGAGGGCTACAGAGGTGAATATTCGCCTTTACACAGCGAGGATGTCTTTCAGTGATTGTTGAAGAAGAGGCGTGAAAAGTCTTGAAGTCTATCGACACCACTCCATGTTACCCTCGAAGAAAGCTACGCAATTCTTTACGACAGTCGTGTCTAGCAGACGCAACGAAAGAGCAGATTGACGAACTGAGAAAAAGGCTATAAGAATTTAGTGTTGTCTTCTTTGAAGATTGATCAGTGTTCCTCATTCATGTGGTAATTAAAAGGAAGTGATTTTAGTAGGTAGGGGAGAAGCTGAGTCGGTAAAAGTGGAAGACATAAATATCAAGCAATACAATAGCCACTTGCCTCCTCCTCCTCCTCCTCTGCCTCTGCCTATGTGATCTCCTACCGGTAATGATTACACACTCCAATGTTCACCAAATGCCCGACAACTTTCGGCATCGGAAGGGTTGCCACAAGTTTTGCCATAAAATTAGGGCAGTTATTTTCTGCAATGGTGGAATTTTTGCGTCTGGAAATCCCACAGAGCAAAAAGCCATCCTTCAGTGAAGTACCTTGCCTCTACAGACTCTTCCAAGAGTTTGAGTTCTACAATGTCGTATGTCACCCAGACGACCAAGGTCTGGAGAAAGCAAGCTACCACGAGACGAACATTCAACATTCTTCACTCTGCTGAATTTGGAATTGGTTGAATTGAATTGGTTTCGAAGGGGTGGTTACTTCAGATTGTCAACTTCACCGACTAATATTTTTGAAGGGGAGTTAGCACTTATTACAAAAAAGAGCAAACAGAATTAGGAAAGGTCAAAATTCAATGTCTCAATAGAAGATATCTTGATGAGAGAACAAGTGACCTCAACAAGAAGTGATTCTTGCGTGCATTCCATTGATGCTGGAGCGTCCACAAGGTCACTTGTCCCAAAGGGTCGTGTGAGTTGGCAGCAGTGCGATCGGTAGTCTGTTTCACTTCAAAATTTAATTTACTTAGTGCCAAAGTATCTCTACATTTATCCACTCTGACTTTGACAGTTAGTAGAGGAGTGAAAGAACTAATTGTAAGCTCAAAAAAAATTAAAATTTGCCCTGGTAATTTGCTTAATGAAGCCTCAGCATTTCTGCCCCCTTTTTTATGAGCAAATTGACAGACATTTCTCTCCAACAGTGCATCATGGAAGGCGACTGAACCGCATCTGATAATGGGAAAAAAAGCGGCTTGAAACCGCTTTAGGAGCCCTTCCAAAGGTGAGAGAACATAAAACTAGGCCAAACAATGGAGGAGAATACATCTGCGATCGTCTTAAGCAGGAGGATTGAAAAACCATGAGTGTTGTTCGTGGCCTTGAGCTTGAGGTCGTCATCGGCTGATTTTTCGGGCTATCAAAGAAGTAACTCCCCAACTCTTGAGTTACACCAGGCGGTACAAAGCTGGTGAAATGCAGCGACATGAGGACAAGTGTCCCTGTCGTGGTAGAACCATCGATGCATACTTCTCGTTCTGAGCTCGATAAAGTAAACACCTCTAGAGGGATAAGGTAAGGGCATTTCAAGGTTGTCGAAAAGGGAGGCCCATCCATCTCACATGCTCAGTGTTGTTGTTCGTGGGAAGTGAAGAATTAGCTCACCAAAGCCTTTTAACAAAAAGCCTCCATGAGACATCCACTCTTCAGAGACGTCAGAGTTTCAGGAAGGCGCCTCAATTCTTACAATTTAATTCAAGCACAATGAGTATCAATTTTTGATACTTTAACATCGCCTCATTTCGTCTCTCGTAATGTGAGGGAACACCGTGCTGAACTTGCGGAAAACTACGGATGAAATTGAATTCACCCTTAAGGAATATTTAATTCACCGCGACAGCAAAGTTGCTCAAATGATACAGCTGGGTTCCATATGGCTAAAAAGTATCTTATGTTCGACTTCGCATCGTTAATCCATGTCCGAGTGCCGACATTGTATCCGCACAGAGAGATTGGCCAAGTGCCTACTTGACTTGAACATGATTTTAAATCGAGAAGATCTTAAACAAGGCCACAGACAACATCAATGACGCCATGCCTTCATTCAAGAAATCACTGAGGTACGGAGGCGTTGCCAACGCGGATGATATAGTCGTGCAACAAGTGACTGTGATGGTAAGAATTATTTATAGCCTATCAACGGATAATTTGATGTTGAATCTCCCGATTCCAAGCCAATCTGGACCTTCAATTTGTGAGCCCACATGATGGGCTAGTTCAGACCTCGTAGCCGAGAGTGATCAGAACCAAATAGAATAACTTGTGATCGGTACGATGCCAGAACGCTTAGTCAAATTAGGTCACTGAAATGACGTAAATATTGAAAGGTCAGCTGTGCTTACCTCATTGCCAACCTTTAGCGTAATGACGCCCAGGACACGGAACAGGCTCATTCCTCGGGGTGCAATATACCGCTCATTTGGTAACGCATAATCTTAAAAAAAAGAAAAAGAACTAACTTTAAAAGGACAATTCACATTGAGCAAATCCCACTGAGCTAACAAAGTCACATTAAAGTAAACCAGACGGTAGTTAGGGGGTGAGGTAAGAGAAGCAACTTAAAGTTTCAAAAAAAAGTGCAGTCCTCACCCTCTGATTTGATCCGAACCTTCCAAGAACAAAATGAATGATGATAATTACGGGAAGCATATTTAAAGCAGTGAGTAACTGGTTTGTAGGCGATAAGAGTGCACTAAAACGAAGTCAATCATTATTTCTAGACGAACCTGAGGCCCCAACAAAGAAAAATACAACCACAAGCGATGATATAATACTTTAATAATTACTTGTAATGGAAACACGCTCAATTAATGATGGAAGATATGGAGAAGGAAAAGGACTAAAGAGAGGTCGAATAAAAGCAAAGGGAGAATAAATCAGGAGAGAAAGTATGAGATCATCGCGCTAAACGATTGCATAAATATTTCCGCTCCTTATTTCAGGTAACAGTTGGGAGAAGGAAGTAAGGGGAGAAAGAAGTGAAGGAGACATGCAACATGGATTGTCAGTCCGACGACAGTAGGCCAGTCTTTCAGGTGGTGGATAGGGATATGGGCGGCCGAGAAGTGGGATCAGAAGAAAGGGTTGAGGCTTTGTTGTTGTTGTTGTGGCAGCTGTGGTTGTTGTGGGGCACCGGTGGAGGCGGGAGCTACCTGACCGGGAAAGAAGATAGATCCGGAAGTCATAAAGGGAGAGCGTTGGGGCGTGAAGGAGGTGAAAGCTGAGGACGATCGACTCCCCAAAGTGTTCATTGCTATTCCGTTAGCAGCGGCAGCGGCAGCAGCAGAACTTAGTTGATTCAACGACGGTTTTGGCGGTTGATTTGCACTAAAGGGGTTCGTCGACTGTCCCGTCAGTGAACGCGTACTTGTCGCGAAGGGATTTGTGGAAGCTGAATAAGAAAGGTGAAGGAGAAAGGTGGAATTATCCCACTACAATTTCAAAAGAGATATGCAAATAAAAAGCAGATCAGAACGCATAGCAGCGGCTGCAAACAAACCGAAATGTTTCGAACGTCCTAAAAGACACATAGAGAGAAGAAAATCAAAACCCAATATCGACAAGGAAGCAAAAACTGCCAAAAGCAGAAAACTGGGAAACAAACGAACCTGGATTTCGATCCACCAATTTCTCCAAATCCACAAGGTCCTTATGGTCCCCTAAGAAGTCAGCGGGTGTGCGTTTACGCATCGGTGTACCCGTCGCCGCAGGTGCTGACGGTGCCGCTGCATCGTTTGATGAGGTAGTGGACGCCGCAGTTGGTGTAGCAGTGACAACAGCGTTGGTAATAGGACCGACACAGCTGCTAGTGCCATTCTGAGCGAATGTGGAGCCAGTAGAAGGAAAGACTGCCTCAACGGGATCTAATGCAGCCCAGGGGTTGTTATTTGCAACCGGAACGGTGTGTGATTGTTGGGACTGCAGGGTTTCTGTACAAAGGAAAGAGCAATAAGAACACAGCGGACACTTTGCTCAACACTAGCAACACTGACAGGTTCCTAATGAATACAGGAAAACAAGATGATAGTTTCAAGTTCCCGAAGGTAAAGATTATGATGGTCTGTTGACTACACAGGATTGCGCCAAACTCCCAATCAAGAGAAAACATTGAAAGATCACTAAAATACATGGAAGACAGACACCCTTCATGGAAGATAGATTCAGAACATCCAAAAGACCTTACTTCCAGTTCAAGCAATTAAAAACCTGTACAAAGCACTAATGAAGTGTAAAATGTCATGACTGTGTGAATAAGGGCTAAAAGGCAACCATAATGCCAACATTTGTTTGCTCATGCCAAGGCAAATAAAATAAGCAACTTAAATTCTTGTAAAAACAGTTCAAACAATGTCACTCGCATTATCTGACAGGATTGCCTTAAGTGGTTTAAAACGTTGAGGTGTCAGATTGCATACTTGCAGTAATAAGCAGTAAAAAGGCAAACGGGAGTCTTCCCCTTCATGCCAGACAGCGCTCATTCAAGTGGAAGCGAAATTTACAAGCCTGGCTCATTTATCTTGTAGCTGCATCAAATAAAAGCGCAAAAAAGGGAACAATGTGCCCTCACAAGCTGTTACTGAGATCCTCTGCCTTGGAAAGCAATTTGGTTAATTTCATCCAATCTACATTTCATTATCTTTACTCTTTGATTTTTAGAGTTACAGGGTGCCTAAATGCAACTGCCGGGAACGCAGTCTGCAGGCGACGACGAAAAGCCTTACACCAAATAATTATGAACTTTTTAAGGCACTAAGATTGTGAAGGAATAGTTGCCACTAGATAAACAGTAGGCAAGGCTTTGATTCAGTACAAGAGTCAATGCACTTTAAATAGGCAGACTGTTTACACGGTGGACCCACCCTTGGGAGTCCAGGGAGAGTCAATGAGGCTGAGTTGGTTTCCAACGCCACCACTGCTGTTGGTGTTGTTTGACTGGAGGTGAGTGGAATTATCCAAGGGCAGAGTGGCAGCGACGAGGGCATTGCTATTATTGCTATTGCTGGGGACGGTGGTAGCCGTGGCAGGAGCAGGGACGATGGTAGACCAAGGATCGGGCACATTGGCCGGTGCGGCAGAGAGTGACGTATCAATTAGGCTGAAGAGGCCTCCCCCATTGCCTGTCAGTGAGGTAGAGCCACCACCGCCGGTCGAATTAGCCTCCGAAATAAGTGAAGAGGCTGCTGCTGAGCGGTTCTGCAGAAGCATGGAATGCGACGCAGATAAAAAACCATCAAATATAGGTTCATATAATCTCAATGAACATGAAGCTATTCACGGACCCAATTCACGATCATGCCCTTCTCCTTCCACGTATATTTCGCTCTACAAGCTCTTTTAGCACATCATGATAATGGGGATACGGACTCCTCCGCGTTGTATTTATGAAACATGACTAAAAGGCCGTCAACGGTATTACTTTGCCGCCTGGAAATTTTGTTTGAATGCTTCGATTTCCCTGCAACAAGGAGCACTGAGAGCAACGGACACGTTACTGTCTGCAATGAACTAGCAAAAAGGAAGCACAAATTGATGCAGGAGAAAGTGTTACGATAAAACCAATGAGTAAATTGACAGAAGAGAAAAAGCAGTGCTTCCATCACTGTGATGCCCCACCGATTGTATTCCCAGTCACACGGATTCTTCATAGCAAACAACCAAGACATGTGAGAAATAATAAAGGTAGCGCAATTTCAAAAATACCTATCTTATTCTACTGCAGTGTGTTATGAAATCTCTAGATTACAATCACTGTCCTATTATTCATAACTGTGGCCTCGAATCGCGCTTCAGTACCAATTTATAATCGGACCTAGGGTATTTCGCCACATTTGCCTTTCAGCCTCTCACAATTCAAAAGTTACAGTGGCAGAGTGAGCTAATTCCGCTTCATTCTAGCTAGATGACCAAAAAAAGTAAAATTGCGACAATAAGAATAACCTAACATACATTTGCTAAAGGGAAAGAAGGAGAGTTGTTTGCGCCTTAGCGAGAACGCATATAAACACTAACTGGCTTTGATTGCTGTAGACAAATCAAACCTCTTCGTGATCATCCCTGCAATATCTTTGGCCATCCTTTTACCTCGTATTCTGGTCCAACGTAGCCACATTTTTCAACGACAGGTCGGAGAAGTTAAACGGTAGAGGTGTTGCAAATGCCTAATGGTTACAGTGGAGTCGAGGGGAGGTCAAAATTAATAACGGAATGTGGGCGGAGTCCAGTAGGCAATCAAGCAGTGAATTGACAAGAAATGAGGAGGAAAAACCTTCCATAAGTACGATGAAGGGATGATGGCCTGCTCTGGAGTAAACAGTGGTATTGGTTGCATCTGTGAAGGCTTTACATTACGACTAATAGAAATGACGTCGACATGAAACATATGACATCGCCTTCAGTGATGTACTATCGTTGCAGTGTGAATGAACAAAGACACTCTCTTGGCGGCAGCAAACAAGGCCTCATTTTGCCTCTCAATGCCATAAAATTCTCATTTAGAACCAATGCCGCATTCCTTTTAGTTGTAGGTACCTTGAGAACTTCAACAAATCAGCATTTATGCTGTTGATATGGTGCTCTATTAGCATAATCTCTACTGCTAGCCTTCCAGATCACTGGTGCATTGGTGTATACGGTGCAGCCTTTGTAAAACCATGATAGACTTTTAGAAGCTGTTGGAGGAAAATTCGACACAAAATGGCAAGCAGTGATTGTCATAACTAGCAATAACCGTTCATGCAATAACAAATCGACAGTCCGTATTCATGAACAAAAAACTGGATACTTTGGAAAAATGACCCAGTTTTTTACACTGTTTTGAGCTAGAAACCAAGACTCCTACCTCGCCTGGCAAATTTAGAGATCACATAACTCATTTTCACAGGACTATACAGAAATTGTGTACCAGAAATGAACAACTCCTGATTACTTTTAAGTCGTGGGACAAGAAGTGGGGCGAAGGCGTAGAAACCGATATCTCTACAACCCTTCCGGCGATGAAATCTGACTGCTACATAGAGGACGGGTTGACCCGACCTCGGACAAATTGAATAGCCAATAGAGATTGCAATCTTCGCAGTGGCTTGTGCCTACGTGGATGGAATCGATTGCCTAAGGGGTCTCGTTGACATTAGAAATGCGCCAAGATGTTGTGGATAAACAAGTTTGTGTGTACGAATGTGTGTACGTGAGAGCGCGATGACCAACGTGTGTGTTGGTGTGTGGATGTGCAAGACTGTGGCTCACCTTTCTTGGCCCGAGAGAATGCGCGAAAATGTGCGCAGTTCTCGACGCCACGGTGACACACGTGTGCAGTCATTTTAGCAAGCACTGACAAGAATTACCTTGTTGACTAATAACATGAGTTCTCCCTTCATCTCCGCCCAACATCTTACACTTCAGGTGTGTCCTTTTTATAGTGACTTTGGTGATAACAATTGCAGGAGTGGCAATTTCGTTTTAAGAGCTTTACAATCCTTTCCTATGTGCAGAGCATTAGCTACTGTAAACGCTCAAAGATCTGGGATTTCTAGTCGTGAAACCCAACACAATCCCAACCTTTGTAATGGACCAAAGTGTAGTGCATTTCTATCATGCTAGGCAAGCCTGCAGCATCTAACGTAGCGCGAGCAAGAATTAATGAGGAATAGGGAAGGAAGGAGAAACTGACCTGTTCTTCGCGCTTGCTCTGCTCTAGGACCATCTGAAGTTTTAGGGCCTCCTTAGCCTCCTCCTCGTGCCGCTTCTGTAGCTCCCGTTCGTGCTCTTCCTTGCTGATGGCAAGAGCTAGTTGAAGTTGTAACTGCTCCTCCGTGTAAGACTGTGGTTGTGCAGAATCCAAGTCACTAGAGATGCCACCTAACAGAGGAGAAAGGCGGACTTTGTATTCAAGTTCACACAAAGGAGAACACCCAGACTGTAGACCATTTTAATTACTACCATAGCAAATATGAGAACATTTGTAATGGGAATGTGGCGCCTGGTGGCTACATAAACTACTCAATCACATACACATACCCAACCGATAAGTGCTCCTTTTCCAAAAGTGCATTCTACGAGTACATCCTAAGTGGTCAAGATCAAAGATGGAGAGGCAACATAGTAAATAAAATATTAACCAGAACAGTTTGGTCATCGCTCTACTGTAGTTTTGTCAACTGAGAGTTAAGGTGATTGGGTGACGAAAAACGTTGAGAGGGGGAAAACGTTCGGATAGCATAAGACCTTTGTTCCGAAGAAGCAGAAAATGAAGAGGACAGTGCAGACACAAGACAAAACCCAAAACCAGCAATTCTGAAGCAAACAAACAACAATACAATTCTACCTCACATTTGTGGTAGGGACAATCCAGTCCTTTGCCCTAGAAACTAACGATTGGATTGAAGCCCGATGCCAATTCCGTCACGGATAGCACAAATTTCACATCCCACTTTCCACTCAGGAATGGGGGCTACCCGCCAGAACAAAGTCCTTACAACAAAACACTCCCCGTTGACGTTTCTTACAAAAAATTGCCTTGCTTAATACCCTTTCAATTTGTGCATCCGATTGCCTATGTTAATGCTTTAGCTCCTTTTATGCATCTTGCACTCAAAATTATCACGAAATTGATTTAAACGTAGACAAGCCTGAAACTCTAAATGAACGTCGTGACCTTGGAAATGAAAGCGTGAGACCCGCCTCTGCGACTTGGAAGTTATGCCTCAACTTGAGGGGGTAGACAATAGGCAGAAGTGTGTGAACCGAAGCCGTAACTACCACAATTTAATCTATCATGCCTGCATCAGGCAATGATTCTGTATCAGCACATCAACTGCGCAGTGAAAAGCACTCCACACGAAATTTCGGGGACATGGTAACTGAAGTGTAGTGAATGCAACGAGACATGACAGGGAAATTTGGCAATCCAAGTCACTTTTCCACAAGCATTGCTAAGTGAAATGAATGCTTCAAAAAATTAGGCTGCATAATAGAATGCCTAGAATGTTGTCATCAAGCATAAATTGATCAGAATGTCGCACAATTTTTTCGCATGCATTGAGATGCTATGCAGCAGACACGTGGTGGAACCGAAAGTTGCATTGATCTAGAGACGAAGGCAATCCTGGTTCAATGCATAGAACAAGAGACGCGAAAATGTTTCGGGCGAGGTCAACTCACAAACACATATGAACTGTTACTCTAGCAGGTCGAACAAATTTCACCTGAGTACGTGAATGCGAACGTATATGTCCACATGCATACACACTGATGCTTTGGATAAACATTATCCTGCCAGCCAGGCGGACCCAGAGGTCCCTTGATAAATCGCGATCACAAAAGAGAACAACTTTTTAGTTAAAGAAATTAATGCGCTCTGGATCCTAGGACAGCCAAGAAGGGGAATGGAAGACTCAATGCGGAGACATCAGAGGATGCAATAAAAAACGATTCTCCAGCCTAGTAGACAAAAAAAAAGAATTCAAATCCGGTGGTTAAGCATGCTAACAAGTGGGACATAAACAAGCAGGTTCCGGATTCTCCTAAAGTCTACCCGGTAGCGTTAAGAGATTGCAATAGCGAGCCGTTTCTCTGAATCTTAAAAATGTTGAAGAATACATCGCCATTGGTCGTCTCCAAGATTAAATACAACAGTGTTCTCAAATAAAAATACCAACGTTTTGTGGAAAAATCCAAACCTTTGAGCCAAACTTTGGCAGAGTTCCAGTCTGAGCCATTTTGAGACTACCAGAGACAGTTGGCACCTTTCCAGGCACAATTTAATATAGCGACCATAAATTAGGGAGACGAAACAAAGCAGGATTGCACCACTGCATAAACCGTACCTACGGCGACAAAACATCCTATTTATAAGAAAAATACACACTAGAAAACGAGTGAATTTGACATTACATTGAAGTTTCGAATTTTCCTCCTAAACCTCGACGAATTGGTTCTATTAAAAGAGGTGAGAAGAGAACTCCAGAAAGATGAGGGGAATTGGCGGCGAAAAGTCACCTCAGAGAGACAAACTAAAGCCACGCCTTTATGTGCATTGCACCATTGTACAGACATGAAGGGGCACCTCACTTTGTGTCCCCTGCACGTGTATGTAGTGTTAACGGCACAAATGGATGCCCGCAATAAAAGATAAATCTTGAAGGCTAAATAAAAATACTGCTAGCTCTTTAACAACCAGAACAGGCACAGTGAACTTCCAAATGGGTGGACTCAATGGCGATTAGGTAAGTTGGCGTGCCTCTACTTCACTAAAGCATTATTAGAGCAGTACTAGAAGGTAACGATAATTAATTGGACTTGACAGAGAAAACGGAAGAAATCACAAAGGTGCATAATGGAGTAAAAAAAACCAAGGCTTCTCATAACGAAGAGGGGCACACATACATGAGGGGGTTGACATCAAAGAGGCAAAACCCATAGAAGTGAACAAAACTTGTACCCATAAGAAGGAGGTATAGGCTGGCTACCCACCCGGATTCCATCCTGTACATCTAGATGCACTAGTGCATGCCTCCGGAAAACCGCGAATTTGGCAGGGGACAAATGACCTCAAAAAAACTTGGACGTCTGATTTGTTTGAGAATGCACCTGCAGCGGAACAGAGGCAACAACCACGTGAGGAAACACAACACCCACGAACAGCTTTCATATCGAGAAGGAACGATCACGAGCCAAGTACAAAGGATTGACTGCTTTTGGTAAACCAAAATTAGTACAAATGGGGTTTGTAAATTCAGCTAGGCTACAGAACTTTAAAGTAAACCAGTTTCTTATGCTACAAAGTGCATACAGAAAATGTACAATAAAGAAAACATTCAAGCATAAAAGGGAAGGTCCCGTTGGCAGTGACGTGAAGCAGCCTGTATCACGACCCGCAAGTACATCCAAATAGACCATGAAAAATCGAACGAAGTCTGTTACAGAAGCACTTTAAGGCTGATAACGCAGTCGGAGGAAGAAAAATGGACTGAGTAACGAATTTGCAGTGCAGCATTGGAACACGTCTGCATTACGAGTGGAAAGCCCTTAATGTAAGAAGCACAATGATGATAATGTAGACAAACAGCCCACATACAAAAAGAGTATGCAGAGTTAGCGAGTAGTCCAGATTCGGACGATTCTAGTACAGTTATTGTCAATGCGAAACCTGATGCTGATACACAAATGTAAAAGAGGTAAGCATCTAAAACACCCGAAAGCACCAACACTTACAGCTTACCATAACGAGCGTACGAAAGAAAAATTCTAACAATGGAATGGCAATGCCGAAACCTCCCCAAACCCTCAATTTGGTAGTATGATGTTTTCTCCAAACTATTTATGCCACAAATCTCTGCCAACTGCATATGTAGGCGATCATATTAATCCCTCAGTCGTTTGACAGCTTAAAAGGTAATTTAGACCTCAATAATGGCAACAGTAACCTAAAAAAATGCATCGGCGAGTGAACCACAGAACGCGCACGAACCAGAACACACGACAGGAGAACCAAAATGTCGCGCCATGTGAATAACCGACTCCAAAGAACAAATTCCAAAAACTGGCTTTCAAACACAAAACACATGGTGGAGGCAAATTCGCAGTAAAATTGGCACTGTTATCCAGGGTATGGAACTCGCACAGGGTTGATTAGGCTCAGGTCGAACAGAAATTAGGGGTGACGACGTTCAAATTTGCGTATCCTATAAATTTCCTCGCGGTGATAATCTTCTTTCAAAATAAACCGATTACTATTCTTCAAAAGATGGCATTTGGAAACAAAGCCACGCACAAGCTTTTGTACTCCACAAATGAGAACAAGCATGGAGAGGTAGTGTAGTAAGCAGTACTTAAAGCACCTCAATCCTTAGAACCGTTTCAACGCCTTTTCCTCTGCCAAGTAAGAAGTGGCCACTGCAATTTGGGAACTGGAAGCACGAGATTAAACAGATGAGGAAGAAAGTATGGTATCATTTC
This sequence comes from Hydatigera taeniaeformis, assembly GCA_900622495.1. Lineage (NCBI taxonomy): Eukaryota > Metazoa > Platyhelminthes > Cestoda > Cyclophyllidea > Taeniidae > Hydatigera > Hydatigera taeniaeformis. The sequence goes on along the minus strand of UYWX01020417.1, from coordinate 65,749 downwards.
TAGTTAATCAATCTATTAGATGAACTTACAACAACCGAATTGGAAATGATAACTCAGGGAGAAGTCACAAGCCTGAAAGTATTTACACTAATAGTTATCAAAAAGCGCGAAAACTCTTACCGAAGCTGCATAAATTTAGGGGAGACATAGTGACTATAATCTAATAGTGAACGAACTTAAACTGAGCGCTCCAAAGGTAGCCTAACTTGAGAACTGCTGCCACAAACACATTTTAGTAAAAAAACAGCTACAAGGATCACAAGCAAAAATATTGAACGAGGCAGCCTACCAGTAGCAGCAGAGAGTGAGGAGGGCTGGGAAGAAGGACGGCGATCATCACCGAAGGCGGAAGCAGCTCGAGGGAAGGAGAGAGGAGGAGAGTAGGCTGAGGCAGCGGCGGCGGAGGTCCCGAGGGCTCCACCATGCATGAGACGCTCGCGGGCAAGTAGCGCCTTTGCCCGCTCCTCCTGGAGTCGTTCCTCGTCACGCAGCAATGCATTAAGACTACGCGCCTTTTCGCGCACACTATTCCCCACGTCTTTTCCGTCTTCCACATAGTAGAAATCCTTAAGGACCACAAACCAACCGGCTGCGTCAGCCCACTCTACCTCACTTGTCCACCATCTCCAAATACGTGTAGCTTGCCAGAGAAAATTGGTTTCTGTGTCTTATCAAGGGGCTACACAACTAAGGGAAACCTTCAACAGCATTAAAATTCTCCATGTAATCAAAGTTCCCTCTTGAAGAGTAAAGGAGCGAACTGTTTTGGATTGCTCGTTGGTAATCTGAGACCTCCATTTCAGAGATTATTTTGCTTTTAGCAAACAGAACTATATGCATCGCAGTGAAAAGCTACTCATTTGACGTACTGAAATGAGTAAAGTTTAAGTGTAACTAGACTCGCCAACCATTACCTTTCGAGTACACTACCAAAAGATGTCAATTTAGCCTCTATATAGGTAGAAAAACCCAAAAAAATTATTTCCATACATTAGTTTCTGATGCAAAGATGTAGAGTAGCGTTGCGTCCTATTTAAATGCACTCTACCTATGGAAATCCGGCAGACGATCAATCCCTAATAACTCGCCACAGTTGTAGTTCCATTGGGTTAAGAAAGGAGCAACTTCTGATTTGATGAATGTAAGTCTAACTTCAATTTAACTCCTTATTGATAGCGGTTTCGAAATGAAAAAGTAGTCTGGAATAAGGGAAAAAAGATGGATTACTCTTGATATGTTTTAACTCACTAATATTTCGATCAATGGCTGTAAATGAAAAAATGTGCGATCTTACAAGCAACATTTCAAGTAAAGTTTAAATTACACCTGGACTAAAATCCTTATTTAAGAGATCGTCGAAAGTATGATACAACATGAAAGTGTACCATGGTTTTAAGGTTAATAAAGATAGTGGGGCTAGAAATGATTTGGAAGATGGAAGCAATGCAAGGCCCATTCCACTATGAGAAATTTGAAAAGCCAGACCGATTTACCAATCACCTACACATGATTCATTTAGATGTGGGGCAAAGCTAATTTACAAACTAGACAGAGTTAAGGGAACAACAGTCTTATAGGAAAGTCCAAAGAATTTGCATGAAGCACCTGAAAGATGACGACCACCAATGCCATGGACAGCAGTGCTGAGAAGGTAACATGCATTAACTGGGCGCACACTATAACAATGAATAACTAAATGATATGAATTTGAATGCGAATTCAATGAGAATTCAACAATTTGAAAGAATAAGTAAACATTTTTCGAAACGCACAAAATTAAAATGATTTGAACCGTGGCGACTCAAAGGGACGGTAAGAGTAAATCTCCAAACAGCGAAGGCCTAAGGATAGGGTTTTTATTAACACCTACAACACTTAGCAGGATTGGATCGGGCAGAAAAACAACTTGAAGAAGACTTGTTTAAAAAAACATCCAGATGAAAGTTGACGTTATTCGAAGCTTGTGCACAAAAGGCCCTGAACATAAAATCAGATAGCAATAAAGTACCACCAGCATTAAATGTTCACTTTTGCACCCAAACATGACAATTCAATAAAAGTAGGCACAAAACTTGGCAAATGGAGACCAACTGGTGTGAATAAAGATCAAAAATGTTCCACGTCAAATTCAAAGGATGACTAACTAATAAGGACCCAATTATTTCAAAAAGCAATACGATCAGTGTAAGCTGTTAAACCCTTGCGGCATAAAGTCGCGGTTCTACAATCCCAATAGCATTAATAAACAATAAAAAAGGGCTGGTACAACTGCACAATTGGCAATTCTTTGTTTTGGTCACATGCATAAAATCAGTCAACTCCGTGCCTCTAACAATATTGAGGCTTACCATGAGAGTCTCGATGGCGTGTATATTCTCTCTGCATTGAACGGCGACCTTGTCACTGCCCGTTTTTATGATGTATTCCAGAAGAATGAGAGCTTTATATACGTGCCGCCAGTTTTTACTTTTGTCATTTAACCTCCTCCAAATCATCTGCATAATTTCGGTAAATGCGATGACGTTGTAAGTTCTATCCGCAATTTCAGACATTAATGTGCTACTTGGGCCCCATGGATCATTTGAAGTAGCTTCGCGTACTTTCCGTTCTGCTTCTGTGTAGTTGTGAACAACATTTTTGATGTGGCGCTGAAGTGGCATCATCTTGAAGACTCTAGGTGGTGCTACTCAAGACTACTCCAAATCACAAAGGCGAAGAAGCAAGAGCAGCGACTCCCCGTAAATGAATATGGCGGGCATAATGTCCTTCCTTCCATTGGTCCTTGCACATTGTTCGCTTAATCTGAAAAATGCAATCCATAGCTGTAATAATAAGGGTTTGCAGCCTAATTTTTGAATATCAACGCACAACACAGAGCAAGCACACGCCAAATTAATAAAAATAGGCGAAACAATTGCAAAAACTTTACTATGTTATTTACAATAAATCAAATTGATGAAGTTAGTATATCGTATTTCTTGTCTCACTCAGAAAAAAGATGCTAAGACAATTGTAGGAGTAACAATAAAATAGGCGAGCTTGTAAACACCATATTTTTTGCGTCTCTAAACTTAATAGATCTGGAAGATTCAATGCAGACATTTAGGCTAAATGGAAAGACGTGGAATTTGAACCGACCCATAGGTTAGTCCATCTGGCCGAATCTGTACTGTCACTAAAGCACATGTCACTTAAGGCGGTCTAGAGACGGAGTGCGCAGTCATTACTACATCCATCGATAAACTAATCACTTTTTTGTTACTAGGTTTTGACAGCCGCCCTGCGTAGCTCCTTCGACCTCCCTACTTTATGTATCACATCCCCGTGGAGCTCTGAGAACGTCTACCAATTGCAGCCACCACTAAGGCTGGCACAGGATAACGAAACTACTCTGATTCTCCAACTAATCACTGGCTTCACTAGGCGGGCTAGCAATCGATTTGTACAAAAAGCCCCATCAGTTTCCTTTTATCAAACCTACATTTTCAACTGAATCACTGTCTCTTGCCCGCAAAGAAGGTTCGCGAACCACAGTAGTAGCTTATTCTTATGGAGCACAATTGCAAGAAATTAACATAAAAAAATAGAAGACATAAATGATAGAGATGATTGACTAGTTTTTCGAGGATACGTGAGGTGGTATGACTTCAAATCCGAGTCTCTGAAGTCTCTGAAAGTAAAGAAAAAAAGGGCTTAATCGACCCATTGAATCCAATAGGAAATAACCTAAAAGCGAAGATGCATTAAACCAAATACCTCCTGAGAATCACCACGCTTGGGTGTTGAGAAACGGGTACCGTTGCTTCGTTTTACCTACTTGTCTCATCGTACTCACGTAGAACGCTCGAACGTCTGTCGAGAGTTGCTTCCAATGGGAATGGCATCGTCAGAACTACTCATATCTCGCATGTCCCGCCCAGTAAACAACCACTCTGAAGCATATGCTATAACCAGGAGCCTTCATACACTTTCTCACATTTGAGGTACTGATTCCAACGAGGCATACTTCCGATTTCGCTTGGTGAGGAAAGGCGGATAATTTAGACTTAAAAAGCTACCATTTCCCGGTCATTCCTGCTCGTATGTTTGTAATTTATGCGGCCTTGATTTTTTAACGTACTTTTATAAGAAATTGTGTCGAATTGGCCATCAGAGAGTTGGTCAGTCCCTCTGACTGAAGAAACCCTAATTCGATTGAGATAGGAGTTGTACCAGTATCTCCTAAGGCAGTGCTTTTAGTGGTGCCTGTCATAGTGTTAGCTGTGAAGGTAGCGTCTCGGATACCCTTCGCATCCTCCATCAAAGCCGCATCCCTCAACCGAGTCTCATGGAGCAGACGTTGCACCTCACGGAAATGCACTAACAGGGCGTCAAAATTCACTTTGGTTGGCTGGGATGCATCGCTAAGACAGGAAAAGCAGTCATTTTTGAGTGACTTAAATGTGAGCAAAAGAATAGGAAAGCAACGAAATAAAGGTGTGAGGGAGCAATACCTCATCGGTTGGTTAAGGATGTGATTGGGAAGGCATTGAAGTCGACGCCGAAGGGTATCAAAGGCCTCAGTTTGAGGAAGACACATGAGAAGGCAGTAAAGTGTTTCTTGTAACGGAGCACTGTATCTCTTATCAACGAGATGCAGTCGAAGTTCTGAAGCATAGAGAAATGCGAGACAGAGCGAACAACGACAGTAATGGACAAAGACTTCAAAGCAAAGCACTTGCAAACACTGGCGATTCTAACAGCTGGATGAGACGGTCCAACTCCATGAGGATATCCACAGACATGTTTAGCTCACCGCTAGAGTGAATGAGGAGTTGAGTAAGAAAATAAGAGCTAAAGAAATAAGTACAGCAAATGGAGCAATGCGAATAAAATGGAGAAAGGATACAATGATTTGACGATTTCGCAACAATGTGTGTAGTTGCGTGTGAGGAGACAGAAAGCGAGAAGAGCCACAGGATTGTGGGACCAGGCACGGTAGAGTTCTTCAAATAAGTCTGCGTCCTTCTGGAAGCAGAAGAGTCATTTCGAGACGTGATAGACAGGAAAATTGCTTACGTTAAGGTCGATTGTGTAAAGGTACTCGCGGAAGTCGAGGACGGAGGGCTGGGTAAGGAGGATCAGATTGAGTGTCTGCACAATGGTGAAGGCCTCTTTGGGCTTAAGGAGATTGGAGACGATTAAGGCCATCACGTAGTATACAGACTTGGCTCCAAGGGCCAAGCAGAGATCACTGCCTCGAACGTAGAGCGAAGGCGTAAAACGCAAATGGGAAGGATATAAGAAAATTTCTTTGTAAGTGCTGGAGAAGTATAACAAATGTTCGGTGCATTCTGAGGGAAAACTCACCCTGAAGTGACTCATTTAAGGCTTGCTGAAATAACTAAAATTTTTACATCATGTTCACCAATTTCGACAATTTGCGCAGTTTCTTCCAACAACGCCATCCATTCAAACAATTTTACAGGAAAGAAGAGGCGATCCGAAAGTAGTTAAGCAAGATGAACGGTTGCTTAATCAAAGGCATAAGCGTACCCATTGAATTCTGGAATTACGAAAAGGCCCTTCACATGCATTCAACTCCAATGCGCCAAAGCAAAAGGGAGAATCCAAATTCCATTTATAAAGTGGATGTCACACTCTTTCTAGGTGCTTGAGAGATGTGTAGCTCACCTGCTGAGTGAAAATGATGACATCTTGAAAAGCATGCATAGAGTAGTTAAAGACAAGTCACAATGCTATGCTTTACCAAGATTATGACAGTCGGACTCAAATGCTTCGCTGTGACAAAGGAGTCATTGTTTGAATTTGATCCATTCACGATACCAGCACATCGTGACAAAAAATGGTGTTAATGGGCTAGCAAAGGAAAGCGGTAAGAATCAAGGCAGATAAAAGGACCAATCAAGTCCTAAAATGAATGAATGGACAGATGACTAGTTAATGTGATTGATGCAGAAATGTGCATGGGGACGAAGAAATGTAAAAGATAGAGGATGAATAAACCAAGATGGGAAGGTGAGCAGACCAGTAGGAGAGTGAATGAGTGCATGAAGAGGGCTGGAATGCATATGCTCACGTGACAATGAGATTGCCCTTTTCATTGAGCATCTGAGGGTCATTGATGAAACGTTGAACGAGATCGTAGAGGAATCGCAGACAGAGGAGATTTGCGCGTTCACAATCAACTTCAAGGGTGTTACCAAGACTCGCCAGCAGCGCCGCGGATCCCTTACGCATCAGGCTGGTGAAAAGACGCTGCACCGAGACCCTATCATCTCCCGACACGTGATGGGCCACAGGGTGCTTGCACAGACTACCCACCAGTGAAACGGTTGAGTGAACAACCTAACCAGTGAATATGAAAGTACCCCTCGTAAACAGAGGAGAGAATAACTAGTAGATCATGAAGGCGATAAGATGAGCATATTTCCTTCGTACTGAAAACCATGATTTGTTCAAGTTCACCAGGCCAAGTAATGTACTTATGTTAATGTCAAGTGAACAAGTCAGTTGTGAGAGTAGAGCACCAACAAACAGTTTCACGACAAATTTCTCGTTCAAAACGGGAATAGGTCAGGAATTCAGCCGCTTAACGACAGTCATGAAATTTGACCGCCAGAGTGAGTCAAATTAGACCCTTGAATAAACAAAAAATCAAAATGACTTACTGAGGACAAAGTGGATTACAAACGAAAAGTCAGCTACGAATAAACAATATCTGTACATAAAGTAAATCAGCCTCCACTAATTTCGTGAGAATAGAAAAGTAGGCTATGGGCTTATTTACAGAGGTTCAAAGCCTCCACCTTGGTGACTGGAATAGGTTAGTGCTTTAAATTACAACACCGAGATGCACAATGGACATTATATTCGTCAGAATTACTTTTTTCATAGTTTGCGGATGCTCTGAAATTCCGAAAACTCACCTTTTTTATGAAAAAAAAATGGGAAGAGGAGATAAATACGAGGCCTCTCGTGGTTCCTTACATTACCTAAAAAACCTATTCTTCAACCAAGGACTTTGGCTGATTTACCTCAACAGCGGGGTCGGAGAGCAATTTGAGGAGCAGGGGCATGAGTTCACCAGAGTTGGTAAAAACTTCCTCCGGGTTGACAGAGAGGAGCACCTCAACCCAACGCAACGCGGTCAGACGAGTGAGCACCGAGGGGTGATCAAACGCTCCGTACACCACCTCTAGGAAGGCGGAGCAGTTTAGATCACATTCACCGCTCTCTGAACTGCGACGAAAATGAAGTACAATAACATGCTTGTTTCACTATACTTTAATGTGCAACAACAGGCTCCATGTATGCAATTGTGCCATTGCCATATCTGGCGAAAAATTTCCACCAATTTTCATCACGATATGTTGCATCTTCGACATTAAAGAAGAGTTATTGAGTGCATTCGATGCCTGACGATTGGATTACGAAAATAAATATCACTTCTGACTTGGTGTCGTAAATGTCAGGTTTAAAGACGGTGGCCAAGGTCATTAATACTTCAAAGATTTGAAAATAAGGCCTTGAATAATTAGGAGCTCACCGTGACTGTCGAAGGTTATGAACAAAGTTCATTAGGATCTCATTAATGTCAACCGCCCGTTTCAATGCAGCTGAAGAAGAAAAGACGCCAAACGAACCGTACATCGAAAGTCCAGAACCGACTTGCTGTGCTTATGATGCAAATGGGTGAAACCATGACAACACCTAGGACTTGAAAGGAAATTCGAAAAGCTAGGGGTGGCTGTTGTTTAAATGAGAAGAAACCTCCTTCGAATTATGGGAGTACAATGGGATCGAATGACTTTCTAGACAGGGCTGATTAATCACCTAAGTAAATGCTAGAATGGTAAAAAGATATTAGACATTGCTAATAATGGTTCCTGTGTATTAAGGGCGAAAGCCACCAAATTAAAGACTTTGTAAACTCTTTGGTAATTACAGTAGTTCCACTTCTGGAAGCACACTTTAAAGTCAAATTTTGAGGTTAAAACCGGCAATATAGCTTCGAGCTTCACTATCCGGTAGTGTTTAGGAAACTATGTCGTGACGTTAAAAACTGTCGAAAGGCCGTTGAGGAGTTTCTTTCTAAATTAACTGGATATCAGCAAAATATGTAACAACATCATTGCATTACAATATCATTAAAAAACTATAAAACCCCACATTTCCAGCATGACGGCAAACTTGGTTGGCATTTAAGGTAGAGAATCGCAGAGAGCATCTTTTATAAATAAATGAATTCCCACATCATGCTGAACAAATAATAGCAGGAGCTTTGGCAAAAATACGAAATTACCTCAAAGAGACCAATTGATCAGGACTTGGAAACTAATTTCCAGAAGTATTCAAGAAAGGGTGATTGAAGGAAAATAACCGAAACTCCGCAACCTATGATGATTGTGCTTTAAAAACTTAAGACGAAGAGGAAAAATAGGATTTTACAGAAAAAAGTACAATGTGCAAGCGAAAAGATTCTTACAAATTCCTCAGTTACGCAATCGAAAAATTGTGAACAATGTTGTTTTATTATCTTAATGATCCGGTAAAAGAAGGCACGGGCGAAATTTAAAGCAACCTAGGTATACCACATCCATACAATGCAAAGGCTCAATCTATCTTGCTGCAGAAAATGACAACTAGTCCTCAACTCACTTCTGTCATCTACGTCGTCTCTGTCATCAATGCAGGGGAGGACAGCAGAGAGGATGGGAGCCACAAGAGGCAGAAGCTGTAGACCTTTCGATATGGAAATGATGACGAATTGCCAAATCCATTGAAGGGCGGTTATCTGTCGCAGCCGCTCAGGCGAAAGATTTGGCCCCGAAAAGTTTAGAAGGGCCTCCGCTGTCTTCTCATCCAGATCCATTGAAGCAAGAACTACACAGCAGAAGAGACAAAGATGCTAGTTTAAGGCAAAAAAACGATTAGACTTACGCTGAGTGGATTCTTGGCAGTGACTGATTAGAATGTTTATCATTGAGAGGATGTTAACAGCATCTGAATCCTTGATGATGTTGGATAAGAAGTCATTCAGAAGAATATCACAGCTGTAGGATAATTCGATTTCAAAGGCAGAAAAAAACAAACACAGATTAGTAAGAATGTAAAGACTAGAAGCCATGGAGACATTAAACTCACCTTCGCCGGATATCCGGGTTTTCATCACCGAGAATAGTCAAAAGGCCGTCCAAAATTTGAGGAACGTACTGGATTATGTTGAGTCCAGGAACAGAATTTAAAGTCGAGATCTGGGAAACGAGTTCATTAGAGTCGCCATGAACATACCCAACCAACTACAAATTTACGAGTAAATGGAATTCGGGTATAGAGATGCCCGGAGACAATGCTCATGAAGGCCTTCACATCGATTACGCGATTCTGGATCACGATATCACGTAAAAGACGATCACAGTGATCAACAACCTGTCTGACGGATACCTCAGGATCAGCGGTAGCCTATCATTGAAAGGAAAATTCAAAAGCAAGTAAACTTAGGTGGTATGTTCCAAGTGGGTCGCTTACCGTCCAGAGCGCCTCGAACAAATCGTTAAGGTATTCCAGAGAGTGAACGTGAAGCACTTTTAATATATTATAAAGAGCCTCACCGGCAGCGTATCTGACTTGTGAATCGGTATCTCGAAGAGCTTGAAAAATAGGCGCAACAAGTTCATCAGAGTATAAGTGACAGATCTGACGATTAGCAAAATCAAGGTATTAATCTACCTGCCCTAGTCCAATAGCAACTGATGCTAAGCCAAAAAGTGCGCCTTTCCGCACGTTGACGTTTGGTGAGATAATGAACTCGTGTCGGAAGATTTGTAACACTTTGCTAATTTCATCCTTCTTCTCTTTTGAAACATAGGTTCTCACCAGCCTTGGATGTATGAAACCCCTACTGATGCTTACTGTTCTACTTCCATTGCACCTGCCTTCCTCTTCTCGAATAATTTGTCGCACAAATTTTTAACACATGCGTTAGGTAAGGGCTTGTAATCACGAGCATTCATCGCGAACCTCACTACCGCACGGTGTAATAATACATTCTTCGACCTTCGAAGAACCGTCGGGTGCTTCAAACACGATAACCATATTATCCCGATGCAACCATATGCTTGAGCGCACAATTTAGGCATTCATTATGGGCTGCATACAATTAAGAACCGCTAAGATATTGCATTTTTATTTAGATGCTGCTAGTATGTATTTGTTTGTGTGCACTTCGTCTTAGTGCGCGCCGAGTGCTTGGATGCCTGTCAAGCAGATTCCTCCGAAGCTAAAATCGACTTTGGTGTTTCGGTTGCTGAATCCAGAGCTCTTCATTCAGCCTGTACGCACTTGTTTTCTTTGAAGCTTTTTTTATTTATCAAGAGTAGACCTGTTATGTTGCTTGGCTTGGTCAGTTTTGGCTTTTGTGTCGTCTATCTATCTGCGAACCACTTTCTATCGAAATCATTACCTTTCGAGGAAGTTTCAGCTGCAAAGGTGAAATCCAACTGGGATTGAGATGTACAATTGCAGCCTCTATTTCCCCCGGACCATACTCTTCACTCAAGCGCCTTCTGTGTTTCTAAAATGTGAAAGTATTGATGAAGAACGCCTTATAGCTGAAGCTGAAGCTATTCTTGATCGCAATGAATCTCTCATCAAGTCAAATGTAAGCGTTTTTTGAGTTCGTGCTAGATGCATTAGGATTCATGGTCAAGTGCTCTGTGAATGCTCTAATGTATTTACTGTTGATATTACGACTGACGTAGTTTGTATCTACTTCATTTCCTGTCAGGATGGTGATCAATTGCAGTTCAGTCCGGGTCATCGTTCTGTGCTCATCGGTCGAGCTTCCGTAGATTCACAAAGGGCACATAATCAGATTCAACCAACCCATAACAACCCTCGCATGACTAGCATTTCTTCTGGCTCCTCTGCATCCTCCTCTTCCCTCTCCGAGATTGATACCAGTCATGCTGATCCAGTTTCAACTCAATCAACCTCCGTTGTTGTCGTTGCCAGTGCTGGTGGTGTTGATGGTGTTGGTGTTTCTTCAGAGACTGGGGCTGGCTACACTTCGAGCTCAAGGGCTCTTCTTGATCCATACGATACTTTCTGGTAGAATGTCAAAGTAACAATTTTTCGTGTTTTGTTTTTCTGTCAAATCCAAAAGCTTTTTTCTCAAGTTGCCTTCACTTTTCGTGAATTCTGATTGAGGGTATCGATACTGAAATTAATTCAGTAGAAGTGTCGACACGTCTCATTTTGAATTGACTTCTGTAGAACAACTTTTCTTGAATGGGCGGGTATCTCTACCACGTTGAGAACTAGAGCATTGTTCTAGAAGGATGTGTCTCAAGGTGGACTTTCGTTTGATGTAAAGGCTTGTGCCTCTTTGGATGTGGGGGGCGTTTGCACATCCCAAGATGTGTATACTTGTTTCTTTCAGGTCCGACCACTTCCACCTTTAAAGAAGCCTTGGAGCTTCGCTAAAAAGTCTCTCTTGACCCTGCTTACCGCGGGTGGTACTTTCTTCATCTACAAACTGGTTGTCAAAGCACCAACTTACAAGGGCCCTGAATCGGATCTACAGGGGAAGGTCATTGTTATCACTGAGGCAACTAGTAAGTTGTTACATCTAGATGCAGGCTCGCAACTTGATTGGACTGATGAACTGATTTATTTCATGGTAACTTTCCGTGCACTCAGTCATCTACTTATGGACAAGCCAAAATCAGTTTACGTTGTTGAGAGTACGCGGTGGTTTGCAGAGGTTTTTGCGTATTAACGCTGTGTCAGGTTTTATGAAGTCGAGAGTTTGTAAGTAATCTCTCGCTTGCATATTATCTTCCGCTCACTGTCTCTTTGTCGCTAATAGAGGGAGTCGTTTTACAGGAGAGCAGTACACAGCACTTCATTCTTACAGAGAGCACATTAGACTCTTTTTTTTCGTTTCCGAGGTCGAATGTCACGGAACCTCGTTCAAGAGTTGGCAGAACGCAAGGCTACCTTGGTGCTTGCATCGCATTCCATGGACGATTGCGAAGACACTCGTAGTCGCTTGATGCGATGGGTTCCAGGCACAGAGGAGGTTCGCATTGACTGTCGTCGCTTGGATCTGGATAGCTCACGGTCGATCCGTCGGTTTGCTGGCGCGCTTATTAAAGACTACCCCAAAGGCATCGACCGTCTACTGATTCAACCCCCGGGTCTACTTTCCGGTGTGATCGCCGGTGAACGAAGACTCACCCATGACGCCTTTGAGCATCAACTTGGCACAAATTTCTTCTCCTTTTATCTCCTTACACGACTTCTCTTGCCTTCTATGAGCGGACCAGGTCGCGATGCCAGGATTATATTTACCATTGACACACGCGCCGCTGGGTTCGCCGAAGCCATAGCTGACAGAGATCCCGTCACCAGTGTCGTGCATCTCCCGATTGATAACTGGAACTGGAGCGAGGGTTATTCTCCCTCGGCGGGTTATCAGAGGGCACAGTGGGCACTCCGTCTATTTGCTGAGTGAGTCTACCTTTTGTGGAGGATCTTGCCAACTGCATACGTAAAGTTCGATCTGTTGTCCATGCCGTTTATGGTATGTGCTAAGGGCAATAAGTTTAACTACCAAGTTAGTAAGTCATAAGGAAAGGCAATGGATTTGGAGGCTGTAAATGTTTTAGTGCTGCAGAACGATGAAATGGCAAGGCACTGTTGTGTGTTCATGTACTTGGTTAACCTCATAAGACGAGCGCATACACCATAGCCTAAAACTGTGACCTTAACTTCAGCAGGTTGTGTTGATATGGATCGCTTTAGCGCAGTCGTGCATGGACATAAAACGCGGATACATAAGTTCTAAGTCAACGGAATACAGGCTAATGGGTGGCTTGCATGCCACATGAAGCGACTAGGTGTTTCAAATCCACTAGGGCGCAGCCCTTGAATCATCGCCCTCACTCCCTCCTCGGGACGTGCATGAACGGGCACACGCAGAGAAACACGCACGCACGCTCACATAAGTGATGGTGGATGCGTTTCCCCCCTCCCGCTCTCAGGCTGTCTCACTTGCCGGACAACAACTAACGTGAGGGTGCATTTGCATCATGCTTGCCCTTGCCACTTTGCCTACTCCAGCAAACCCACTGCCACCCAAATCCCCAGTTGGTTTAACCTGTTCGTGTGCGCACGTGCACGTGCGTGCGTCTGTTCGATGGCGGGCGACCGGCTACGACACTCCCCACAGTTTAGCTACTGCACTGCACGGTGTGTGCTATAAGGGCGGCGGCAGTGGGGGTGGTTTGATATGCAATTTTTTCCAAACAACATGACACGTCACACGTCCTGTCGTTTGCACCAGGGTGATGGAAGGCGATGTAGATATGGCTGCGCAATAACAGGCGCTCGTCTGTCTGCACCACGCTTCCACTCACGGATAATAGTTTAGACTGACAGACAGGCTTGTAAACAGCCCAATGCTGCCGCCGCCTCTACCACCACTGCGCGAAATTAATGCTTATGTACTCAATGATAGTTAGATATCTCCTTTGGGGTTCATGGATAGGTGTGATTCGATGGTAGAAATGCAAGCAAAGAAGAAGGAGAATTTGGAGATGGTTGATGTTGAGATTGTGCTTTTTTCCACGAGGCATGTGAGTAGCATGTCTAGAAGTCGACGTGCAAACATTCGCACGCAGAGACTGGTTGGAATGATTAGTCATGCGGTGTAGCGGTGGAAACTGTGTTTATTCATAGAGTAGCCTCACGCATACACGCACACACATGCAAACACACTCCGGCTAATTTGAAATGCATTCCCCTTTTCGTGTTTGTGTGTGTGCGTGTATGTGAATATGAAATCAGTTTGTTTGCGATACAAACTAGCTATTTCTCAATTCAGTGAGTTGGCCAAACGGACAGCCGAAACAGGGCCCACAGTAATGATAGCTGACCCCTTAGTGAATCGGACCTCACCGCCTCCTGAATTGTCTGGCGAAGCAATTCAGTTTGCCCCTCTTCGATGGTTTGGGAGCATTGGTAGGAGCTACCTCAATCTGGGTCACCTGATCCTCCGCGTAGTGCCTCAGCGCGTCACAGCGACAGAGGTGATGTGTACCGTAGCTACAATGGAGCGCTTGGGACTGTTGGAGAGTGCGACCACTGAAGCACCTGTATTTCAAAAATTGAAGAGAATGAAGTCGCGGGACGACGGCGTAGACAGGTCCGAGGCCAGAGACCTACTGTGGAATTTGGGAGAGAAGTGGACCCGCCTAGACACCCACCCGGAGCCTGTACCCTTACCGTCTAGATTTTGACAATTCGCGATCAATACAAGTGGAGATAGGAGTTGAATTGAGACTCTTTGACAGAAACTGCGAACGAACTAGCAGCTTTAGCAGAAATAAGGGTTACCCCGTATGCCACAGAAAAGCCACCACGTGACTGATGAATTTAAGCTCAGCACCAGATGCTCCATGCAACTGGTAAATACTACAACCACAAGAGGCAATGCATATGATCACAAGCAAGCCGATGGCGCCTCTAAACCGCCTAAGCAACCATGTGAGCAGGACCGACTCAGATGATTGGACCCACAGCTGCCGCTACGCGCTTAAGCACAATACACCGTCAGGTGATACCGCAACAGGGACCCCTATGGTTCCAAACAGGTTAAGGTAAACAATAGGCGCCAATGTCAATCAACACATGAGTGCCCACCCCGTAGGCAAGAAAAGAAGAAACGACCCCACTTTACAATCAGACAGGAGCCCGAATTTTATTGAATATAGGAAAAGTCTCCACGTAGTAGAAATGCAGGAGGCATGCAAGTACCCAAAATGTGGAGGTGAATGTACGTAATTGGGCAGAGACTAATGCTCGGCTAATTGTATGAGTGCAAATACTTTATATATATAGGCATATAAGAGTATAAATCTGACCTTTAGATAGGGGTGGGGCGCAATAGCTTACATCCATTACATGTACCAAATGAACATTAACGACTAAAGTGCAGAAGCAGCACTGCTCCAAAAGATTACAAATATATAACGGATCTGATATTAATAAGCGAAGGGTGGATGGGTGAGTAGGGTAGAGAGGCTGCAGACAAGTATGTCGTTACAGAATGGTGGAAGAGGAAATATACAACGGACAGAGAAGTGAGAGAGCGAGACAGAGAGCGCAATGTAAAAAGGTGCCAAAACGAAACAAGTATGGGAAATTATTTGAGAGTCCGAACGGGCAAGCGCTCACATTGGCTTATACTGTGTACAAGATTTGTTGGATTTGTGAGGACGGACAAATGCCGGAACAGAACTATGCACGCTTGGAAGTCACCAGGTTGATGAAAAAGGTGAGTGATAGTACTGTCGTATAAACCCTATTGAGATATTCCTTCTGCTGCGGGAGGTTTGTCAGCTGCAACTTCCTCGGTCTTCTGCTCGGGGTCTACGGCGGTGAGTTGCTCGCCAGCGGGTTCAATGACAACTGTATCTAAAACATCCAGGATCGTAATGTGACCACTATCGAAATAAATACAATACGAAATTGATGATGCAGATAACTCACCACCCTTGCACAGGTCCACGGTGTCGGTACCATTTGCAGGGGGCTTGTCCCCTGACGTAGGAGTGTTATTTTCTGGAACGGCGGCTGGAACATCATCTTTCGAGACTTGAACATAATTAACGAGCAATTGGCCATCTTCACCTTGAGCAGAAATGGCTGATCTAACTTCTTCACTATCTGACTGAGGTACACTCGACTTTTCTACAACCTCGAAACCAGCCTCTCGCGCGGCTGCAAAAGATAAGGTAATAAAAGCCTTCGTTAAGATTAAATCATACACAGCCAACAAATACAAAGTGCAATGTCACATTAACATTTAAAAATTTTCCTGTAAATTATAGACAAAGAAAGACGAGAGCCAACGTACTGACGAAAGCCGATTGTTTCACACTTCTAGAGGACATAGTAGGTCAAAAAAATATTTCAACGCAAATGACAGTTACATACTAGTCAGCAGTTCATGAAAGAATTTTAAAATACCACAATCAAATATATAAAACTTGGACGATACTACCTTCAAAATCCACCTTTGATGCCTCACAGTCCTTTGGTGATAATTCCTCCTTTTTTCCCGATTCCTGAGCACTTCCGACCTGCTTTCCGGATAAATCAGTAGTTTCTGAAAGCAAATTAGTGGAAGAATACTTAACCACCATCAAGTTTCTGCTTCTTTTCAACTGGTTCCGGAAGTGAAGCATCTTTGTAAATAATCTCAGTTCCATTATGATCAACTCTGTCCTCAGCGTTCTCCACCTTACTTCCCGAAGCTCTCTACACAGGTTGCGCGAACAACGTACAATTACCTTTGAAGATCGACGGGTTTTCTTGACTGGCGAAGGCGTAGGTGTCTTATTCGCGCTAGCTGCAGCAATACGTGCACTCTGACGCCTAGGAACGGGGCTATCACTTTTATTCGAACTACGACGCGGCATTATGAGCAAAGAACTCCCTATATGAAACAAAACTATGCGTGAGACTTTGCCACCTTATTATTTACAAAGACAATGCTAAAATAAGCAAAATATCAAGCATAAAAATAAAAGACCCTCACGCTTAACGGTTACGCGCAAACAGGGATGTACAAACTAGGACGGATGACTTAAACAAACTATTTTAATCGATTACAATGGACAGCCTAAATAAAATCACTTATGACTAAATAAAAAAGTAAATGCAACTAAAAAGAATTTGTTATTTATTATTCTGCATCTAAAAGAATGAACAATTGTGTAAAATAAATTTAGGTTAGTTTATACTAATAAACGTTTGTGCTGCCGCTGTCAATATGGCTAGGTAAAGTGAACATAGATAAGTAAAAAAAACCACACTTTACAACATTAACGCTATTTTTTCGGCAAAATTTATTTCTAATCTTTTTTGCTTGTTTTCTAACGAGAATACTCCTTCATTTATGGCGCTTAAAGATTACGCTGGTATACTTATAATGCGTTGGATCTTTACTTGATATTTAGGCAGCCGTGTCTGTACTTATGTTCATTTCGGACTCCTGTGCCATTTAGTTGATCCTTACACATTAACTTAAATCATTTGTAACGCATTGACTCATAGTGTTTGACTGGAAAGAGCTTGCTCCAATTTAAAGCAATAACGCTTTGGCTTTAAACTGTTATTTCAAACCCGCTAATCTTGTTGGATTGACAACGTCTTCATACAAGCCCTATTTTGAGATTATCAGTAGCGTTGTTGAAAGACGTCGGCGACTTTGTTGATTGTGCCAAACATTGTTTACCGATTCTGTTCAGCTGGTTACTTTTCAGTTGTCGGTTTAAGTTGATCTTGCCTTTACATGGTTCGCTTTTGTGCGCCACAGTTGGCTGCATAGTCGGTATCTTGTGCGATGTCCTTCGCAACATTTTTGATTACCTTCGCTTTTGCTCGTAAATCTCCGTAAGCATTATTCAAACCATAGTTCTTATGGAACTGTCTCATTTCTTTGTGCCAAAGAACGTGTACCCTTGCAAAGGTAATTTGAAAAATAACCCTCGACATGAATGGAAATGTTTGGATAGGAAATTGAAGAGGTCAAAATATCTTCAAAGTGACCCTTGTTTTGCTCAAGAACCAGAATTGAGGCAAAATTCCAATAATTTTGTGAACTTTACGACGCAACATCTTCTTAAAGGCTGTAGAATCCTTCATGGAATTTTGTGTGTCTCGGAATCGGTAGGTAGTGTTGAGCCAACAGTTAAAGCCTGCGCACAATTTGAAATGGAACTTGGAGCTAACTCCAGCATACATTTTTTGCTCACGCAGCTATGTTTGTGTTATTGATCAGTATTTATGTGCCTACCGCAGCATTCACTATTGTCGATGTTTCCGTTGCCTGCTATCTCATGCTTTGAGACAGTTCGGATGTGGCGTGGGAGTTTGACGAATGGAATTATTGGAATTTTTACTTCATTGAATTAGAAAAAAATTCGGACTGGATTTTGAGTCGTAACCTTTGTGGAAGGCTTTATGATTACTGAGCGCCATGAATTTGAATTTACCATGTGGCGGTTTTTACCACCTGCAACCACAGTGAGAAAGGAGGGGCAGGTCGTGAAGTAAAACATTGTTTGATAACATTGCAAGGGCTTCCATTTCCAGTGTACTCGCTCAGCGAAGTACACCAAGGACCTTAGCTGGTAACGGCTACACCCCCATAAAACCCAGAAATTAACTCAAAAAGACTATGGCGGAATCCACTCTCCAAAAATAGGAGTTACGTTGGCATGAGGTGCTTTAGGAGTCCCACTGCGGCCAACCGTTAACTTCGACCGACGGGCAAAACGTGGCCCAAGTAAGGAACTTTGCGATTAGCAACAGTAGAGCAACTATTAGGGATGTTATCGAACAAACTCCAACATCGATTTTGCGTAACCACTTGGGCTTGCAGCGAATGTCCTCTCGAATTAGCGTAAAGACGCCCAAATTTTTGCATCAAAAAACTCCCCACTTAGGCTACTAAGACGATGATTTACAAAGTGAATCGTGACGATAACAGCAGCTTATTATGTTCTACCAATTTGTGGTTGTCTTGTTTCGGAATTCTAATTTATTTAGTTTTTTTTAACACAAACCTATGCTTTGCATTTAAGTTTTGACCTTTTTTTCCACCAGTGGTTTCGAAGAAATGTTGTGCGGAGTTCTGGATAGTGCTTGCCTTGTCGCATGTTGAGATTGATTCATCTTTCGGCGAGGGCCTGTGGGTGTCAAGACGTATGCACACGAAACGCGTCCTGCCGTGATGTAACACCATATTCTAGTGCTGTGCGACCTTAGCAGCATGACCGCATCGAAGTCAGTTCACCTTTGTCGTAAGCGCCTTTAGTGTCTTACCTTAGGTGAGGTCGACGCTTTCCCTCGCCAGCGCTGTCCGAAAGATCCACAATCGCTGGGAGTTGCTGCTAGGCCCTTGTGGAAGTCTGGTTGAAAGTTGTTACTTTGGTTAAATGGAACTTGACTGCACCGAGTCAATCATGCGCGGTCCTTTCACAATGAAAGGAGAATTTCCCTCATCTCATAACAAAACCACTGATAAACATGTGAAAGATAATCTTTCTTGCCCATGTGGCTGTAGCCTAGGCAGGCAGCAATAGCAATAGTAGCAATTGAAGAAGAGAATAAACACGACTGGTAAGCCGGGACGGAAGCTTACAGTTTGTACGTGTGTGGAGATAGAGATATATAGAGCGAATCTTATGGACACACGATCAATAAAACTATCAAAATATTGTTGGTTTAGGTGGGAGCAACACGCATCCCCAATGAACGCAGAAGGAGAAATGAGAGGGTGCGTGTCAAGAAGGAAGGGGGGAGGAGGAGGAGAGGATAAGAACCCACAATGTAGAAAAGAAGGGAGAAAAACAGAAAAAAAGCCTAGGAGGAGACAGAGAAAGCGCACACAAACTGGTGTGCGAGATGAAGGTGGTGACGAAAGGGAAGACCGATGGTATATGAGCGTGCGAAGAGAAAATAACATATAAAATAGGAATGAGGAGGAAACAAGGAGTCAGGTGCTTGGTTAATTGTACAAACATCACGAAATGCTGGTGGAGCTTTGCTATCCATATTTTTCTCTAATTTCTTTTAAAAAAAGATGAGAGGATAGGAGAGAATTGGGAAACAATGCGCAGGAAGACAGGAGCAGGCATCTAATCGGAATCAGAGTAGTCCCTAGAAGATGGGGACGCAGAGACGGAGGATACCGACGAAACCAGGGATGCCTCCTCAACATCTGAGTCGCTATCATCGTTGATCGGTCGGGAAGACCTTTTCGACTAAAAGCGTGAAAAGAGAGGCTAAATGCGAGACCATATTTGCGTACAAAACCACAGAGGTAAACAATAACTAAAGGGACATTTAGCGGACTTTCAAACCAGACTTACAGCTGCTCAGCTAGCTTCTAAGAGTCAGGATCTAGGTCTAAAATAGTAAATGAATATGATGGGAGGTGATGGTGCAGAGATAGGCGAACTCTAAGTGGTAATAAGGTCTGCGAAGGTTGGTTAAGTTGATGTAATCACTAAGTGATCCATGAGGGGAAAAAGCGACCCAGAGAGTGCGTAAAACGACATTATGTCCTTTCGCAATAAAACGCCCTATGAGTGAGGTATTACTTCGACATTATTCGTCAAATAGAGTGTGGCATAAATCAAATGCAAGTATTTCCAGTGGGTACGCAGTGAGTGCCTAATTATTAAACGGAAAAGTGGTGTAAATAGTGGAACGAAATAAATAGAGCAGGAAGAAGAGACAATAAGGCGGTGTGAATCAGCCAGAGGAGGCAGGGGAAAAGAAAGCATAAAACAAGCGAGGAAACGAAAAGTAGGCACTGGGGCGCATACAAACCGTGTTATTAAGCGTGTGTGTTTGTGTGTGGATGAGTGTATACTCACGCACACGTGATGGCTCACTTTGTGAAGATTCCTAAAACACGGCAAGAAGTTAACAGTGTTGTGCCAAGTGGTTTGCCTGTGCTCCTACACTACTCACACGCTCGCACACAAGCATTTCACTAAATAAATCAGCGCTGGTTGGGAAAAGCATGTACAAAGTAAGATAGAACAAAAAAATCAGCTCCCAACCTCTCTCTTGAAGCTCTCGCTTCTGACAGGCGGTTGAGCAGCCTGAGACTTCTTTTTACTTGTCTCCATTAACAGATGTTTGGCCACGGCCTTTTTGGCAGCGAGAGCCTTCATTTTCCGACGCTGCTCCTGTTGCGTCAGAATGTCCGGAGTGCCGGGAAGGGGAGCGAGATCGTACTTAGGTCGGGAGAAAGCAGACTTCTCTGCTGTAGCAGAAGTCGATGCCACTGTCTTCTTAGCGGACGACGACGACGGCGAAGGCTGTAGAAGGCGTTTTGTGAGTTTTCGATTGAGTTCAGAGTTCTCCTCCGGACTGGAGAGGGAGGAGAGCTCTGCATCGCTCAAGTGGAGCTGACGTTTTCTCGAGCTCGGCTTTGTGGTGGTATCTTTCTTTGGTATGGAGGAAGGTGTATTGTGTTTGCTGAGGGTTGAGGCACCCTCTGGATTCGACTTATTGAGCTAATTAAAGAAGGCACATCTTAAACAATGCCAGCACAGTAAACAGATAGCATTTCTTACGAAAATGAGAAGTTAATCAAACAAAGGGGCCCATAAGAGTACAAAAAAACCTTTTGAGAATGGTACCGTAAGTCGAATCTACTTCAGCTAAAATCTACAACGAACTCCAAGTGGTTCCGTCCGAAGGTCGCGGAATAAGAACTCCTACCGAAATGGAACTACGCACCACCTGTTTTGCGTTCCGCAAACAGTTTCAATTGTGAAAAATCAGTCAAACATGATATTACTGATTAATCAGCTTCGAATGAGCGCTCTTTCAAAATGTGAATTGCCTTTCAGGTCATTTGCTTGATTCTTTTCGAAGGTTAGCAACATGAGACCTAATGAACAGTAATAAGGCGTCAGGCACCTAGTAAAGTTAAAATTCACTGAGCTATTATCTTTCATTATGTGATTTGAGCGGGCACCAACGCCACAAGAAACTCATTAGCAAGTGGGTCCCCAAAGACTGTAACCCCTTTCCTAAGCGATCGTTATTCAATCTGCTCCACAAAAGCAAATAAAAAAACAAGCAAACTGCCACGCCGTTAACAGAATTTACAAGTTCTCAACTGTAATGAAAGTTGCAAAAGGTCACACTTTTCCACTTGAAAACACTATCTCACTTTGAGAGGCAATGAATGTGGTAAGTAACTAAATAAATAAATATTTAACCAGACATTTTTTTTCTGGCGGTTGCATACGTATCAAAAACTAAAGCTGTGTGTATGTGTGTGTGTGTGTGAAGGTAGGGAAGCTCACGTGTTTCGTCGACTTGGAGGAGGGCGAACATGAGGGCTGATGCCGCTTTTTCTTTTCACTAGATCTCACAGAGGCGGACTGGTGTTTAGTCCCGGTCGCCACCTTGCGTATCGAGCTAGTGTCCGACAGAGAAGAGAGGCTGTCGCTCAAGTTTCCCGTCCTATCCTCGCTTGCGTTTTCAACGACTCGCCGATACTTTGCAGACGAGGAATGACCAGTCTTTACCAGCATCTTGGTTGAGTTACGGTGATCACTGTGTGATTTTTCTAAATGATAAAAAAAGAGGATACGAATCACCAGGAAAGCCACTGATATGAATTTTAATTTTGTACATTATAGACCGTCAAAGCAGGTGTCTAGAGCTTCCTGTCAAATACTCATTCCATTCAGATAGCAGGACAAAATGATGCTAACAAATAAGCCAAAGGCCAGTATTTTCCATGTCACAATAAGTGAAGAAAGCCGTGATAAGGAAAACTCGGTGAAACTGCATAGCGAAAGCACTCGAACTCCCCAATGAACAAGTACAACCAGCTTCCAGGTTTATCACCTCATAGCTAAGAATACCAACTTGGTAACATAAACCATACAGTAGGAGCGAATGGAGAGCAGCTAATAGCAATCAACAATGTAAGATCAAAAGACGAATATAAACGGTTAAAAATGAGACGAGAATTAGGAGTTATGTTGCATCCACCTTTTCATATCCAACCCAACCCTGGAAAAGTTCAGGTCTCCACTACTGCTCAAAGAGAGACAAAGCACTTCACGGGAGATGTCTGTGAAAGTTTTTAGTGCATGGAATAACGAGGACTGTCCGCTTTTTACCCACACACAGATGTGAATACACTTGAATGATCGCTGGTACCCATATTTTAGCAACATTGAACCATACAAGTAGTAAACCCTCAAAAGCCAATCTTAAAAGCGCATGATTGCCTAACAACGCGGCGAAATAATTCCGAAGATGACCACATTACAAACCAAACTTCAAAATCCACAAAAAAAACACCTTGATGAACTCATTGCATCGCCAAAATTAAAACACGACGGAGGAGTTCACTGCTCACAGGCTTTGCAAAGAAGGCCAATGAACGTTGAAAAGCAAGACATGAGCAATGTGTCTGTCTCTACCTTGAAGCTAAGCCATCCAGAACCATTAAACTAAACCAGACATCTAGCAGTTAGGATTCCAAATAGTGTAAATTGGCAGAGGTTTAGTTACCCTCTATGACCTCAGCGGATGCCGCAAAAACTTAGACAGTGTTGGCGTATATGTAACGCAAATGCCAAATCTATAAACGTTGGCATACTAATGAAATATCCAGTCGCCTGAATCTGAAAGGTCGCATTTGCCAAACAATACTGTATGGGTACTTCGGATTTGATCGGGGCAATGAAAAACCAGGGGGCAGACACAAAGCCACACCACGAACCGTCCATCTGCTTAGATTTTCCCATAATCAAAGCACTTTGTTAATAAAACTCATTTTCATTAGACTTCCTTCTGTGGAATGCTCAGTGAATGCAATACAATCCACTCCAACAGCTCAAAGTATGTGAATTTAACCGCACAAAAGATTCATAAAACAGAAAATCCGATGAAACATGAGAAGACCTTTTGTTATGATGTGATTTTGCCATTCCATCACATCCTGTTTTAAATAAAAAAGGGCTGCAACACAAATCAACAAGTCCAAGTTGTTAGAGCCTCAAAAGAAATGATTCCAATAAAACAAAGATTTATACCTTTGAATTTTTCAGTCTCCCGATGGGTTGGCATTGCAGCCACGGCTACTCTCTTCGATTGTACGCCCTCGCTACTAGGAGCGATGGAGGAGCGAGCTACCGGGGGTTGGAGAGGAGGCGGGGGAGGCGCAATTTCTATACCCAGTGCTTCATTGGACCCATCAACGGTAAACAACTGCCGATGAACAAGGAGAGCCACACGTAGGACGTTGGTTTCCAGGTTTACAGCATCTTCAGTATCACATTCGCGGACATGGATCTCCTTCAGACTAGGGCTCACGATCGGCCATGCATGACTGAGAGCGCAGGTGGTAACCAGAGTGGGGATCTCAACCAGTCGGTAGAGCATACCCGAATGAAGAGCGCGTGCTGAGGGCGATGGAATGGGCTTTTGCAAATGTTTTTCGTCGGTAGAAGAGTAGGAGTTCAATTTGCTAAAGGAAAACAAGACAGTTCTCAATTTAACTGACCAAATGAGACACTTCGCGAGTATACTGCTACTAGTGATTGCGCGAATCAGTTTTCAAACCCCTGATGTCAGTCATCCTTTGACCAGCTATTTAAACACTTTTCCCTGATTATCGGTGCACATAGACTAACACAACTCTAGGAATCTATGCTTTTGTGTCCACGAGGATTGCTTCGCTGTTAGATCAATGACAGTTGCGATGATATCGTTCAAAAAATGCAACAATCAAGATTTAAAAAGCTACCAAAGAATAAAAACAGTTGAACTAAAAACAAGGTGGTGTTCGACAGCTGTCCGAAATTAAAGCGTCTACTACAACGACAAAATAGAAGCCACATTTATCAAAATTTCAAAATTTGATACCTTTTTGCATAGTAAGAAGTTGATAAGAGATAACGTTAGCCGATACGGCGTGCAAAAGAGGCTTGAAATCGGGAAATAGACCTAGTAAAATAGAGCTTTTCTGCGGAGTATGTCCCAATTCTAATGTCTCGCAAGAACATCAAATTGTTTGATAAATAAAATGCGAAAAACAAGAAAATGAAAAATATACGCCAATTGTAAACAACACAGCATCAAGGAATTTTGCGGGTACGAGAACTTAGATGAATTCCATTTATCTTCCACAAGTGTTTCGACCACCAACGTACAAAAAGGAGCGTCAGGAGCGATTATCGAAACAGGAGCGACGTGAAAATGGTGTTGGTCTTAATTGTGTGCCCACAAATTGGCTAACACGCTAGCAGAAAGGAGCTCCGTTTACACCGCCTATACGCTGAAAAGGGCCAAATTTGCATGGCTCTAACATCCAGACGATTGAAGACGATCAACCATCATTTTGAGACAAATGAACCAATAGTGTTTAAAGAGATGCGAATGTCTCGCAATTAAAAAATGCTAAAACCTCACTTAGAAGTGACATCATAGGCTTCTTGGAGGTATTTGCGGATGGCCATGAGAAGGAGACAGGCAGGACCATTGCGAAAGACCTTTTCTTGGAAGGCTTGACGTTTGTCCGCAGCGACTGGCCGATTTATGCGTTCAATGACCTTTCGTTCATTCGGACCAACCTCCAAAGGCATGGCCGATTTGGCAAAGAGTTCTGACTCCACATCGTCGAGAAGATTGTTTACCTGAGAGAAGAGGAAATCAGGCTTAATAAACATTAATTTGGACTGGATCAGATAACATTCGTTGAGAAAGATATGATGGAGAGGACCCTATCCCAACCTACTATATACAATTGTTCTACAGTAAACTGCCCAAGGAAGTTCACGATTTCTTTACAAAATAAAGCCTTGGAATTCCGGAGAACAAGGGACGTAAAATAATAAACACCCGAGGTCAGTGAAACACGTATTCATAAACTTTTCAGTTGTCACCTAACAGAATAAGTCTCATGAATTGTGAAATTGTCAATTCCAGGTAGTAAAGGATGGACGCAATTCCTATGGCAAAACGAGAGACAATTTATTAAGTGATAGTAGTCAGCAAACCAAGGCAAAACGTAGTAAAGTAAGGATAATAGACTCGTAAGCAAGGACAAACTCCATGAGACATGAAATCACGGGGACTTGTTAGTAAGAGACAGACATACCAAGTGGACCCAAAGGCAAACGCGTAAACACACGACCGACATAGCATGACTGTGGAAATCTACACACTACTAAGGACAGAGTTTCGAAAAACTCACCTTTCGATCAAGAACGAGAGAAGAGGGCTCTGGTGCAGCATCAGCATCAATTGCGGTAGCGCCAGACTCTGCTTTCAGTTGAGAGGTCGAAAGAAGGCAATCTTGAAGGCTACGAACCAGTGCTGATCCAATTGTACCGATACGGAGGTCGAGATAGTGTGCCAGATAGTAGACTTCATCCACTGTCTTATAGGGGAAGTGAGCTAAGTGATCGCAGATATAGATGAGTTCTGAAAGGCAAGTTTCTTCGGATACTGTGTCAACGACATTAGTTGTCGTGACACTGCTAGTAGAGGCAGATTTCCTTACTCCACCATCCGACGTTAACGACGTGAAAGGTGAGATGGATTGGGAGGCTGGTTGCGGAATCTACGGTAGACGAAAAAGTACGATTGATATTTAATTACTGAAGAACCACTCGAATAGGTAGCTAGTCATACACTCAGATCATATTCTTTTTGTGCACAATTAGTACGGAGTATTCTGCAACAGCGACATTTCCACCAAACGAACCCCGTTGGCACCGCTCATTCTGCCTAATTTACTAAATTTGTAACCAATCCAGCCAGTATTGAAATTGAACTAGGATAAGAGATTCTACTGTCATCTTCAAGAGGTCATAGCAATGCCGATTAAGGACACGGTCAAGAGAGGAGGGAAGAATAAGCTACTCGTTTTGTCCACGTGGCTATGGGTGCGGACGTACAGTCGAAAAGCCAGCTACTATTGGTTAGGCATTTTTCCGCACACTCATGTGTCCGCCCATCTACACATAAGCTGAAGTAAAGATAGGGAAGTGGAAGGAGCAACCTAGTGCCACACGGTATGGGAACAGCATGCTAATGTCTCGTCAGGTAATAAAATGCAATTGACTATGATGGGATGTAACGCACGTAGTCCATGTCAAAGAGGTTGACGAGCGAAGTGATAAGGGAACGCCGGTGTTGTTTGTTGCCCTGCAGAAGGCTATAAGTCGGGTGGCTGAGAGCGAGGGGCCGAACTTGAGCGCTTGAAGCGTCTGTTTTGTCAGGACAAGAGGAGTTGGATGTGGCGGCGGCCTTGCCAACATAAGCGCCACGAATGATCGTCTGCGGTTTGTTTGAAGATGATGCAATCAGCCGTTGGAGGAGAAAACTACTTCGTATACCTTGTGCTGCTTTCAACTGTGAAGAAGAGATGCAATGAACACTAAGAGATTTCCCGGCGAAAGGATCTTTGACAAATACCCGCAGGTTCCATTTACACAGCTAGCGAAAGCAGCAGCCAATTACTCTAATTCAGCTTTACTTAATTTACGCCATCTATATACTAGCAGATGCAATTCATTCTTTCATAATTCAAACATAATGGGACATAAACTAATGACTCTATTTTAAACGTATTATCTTGAAATACCATCCCAGGGTAGAGCGTTTCAAAGCCTCACTAGATCGTCAAACATATCATCAGTTCGTTGGTTGTCAGTTTCCTAAAATGAACTTGGGTTGCACTTTTATTGATGAAAAAGCTGCAAAATCTACGCAAAACACGATGCAAGGAGCGAAGCGATAGGATATAAAATACTATGTAAAAGTGTGAGGAAACAATGAATCAGGGTAAAATATTAGGGCACTTGTGAAGTACCAGCATCCCAAGCGCTGGCTCAAAGTGCAGTAAACATGACTACTTTCAGCGGGCATAATACTTAGCACATTAAAAAAGGCGAAATTTTAAAGCGCATGTAGGATGAAGGAAAAGCGCTACTTAATCGAACGCCTAACAAGAAAAATATCTGCTGGTGGCACTGTAGTGTTGAACAAGTTGAGTAGTGAACAGCGGCTCATCAGCAACCGTCTCAATTAAGGATCGAAATTGTCATGCGGTTCAACGCAAAAACAATAAAAGTACACACCTAGTTAGAGAGACGTTCTTTTAAGATGTAATCTGTTTCAGTAAAAGGAAGGAATGTAAGAGATGAGCAAGGAGTGCTAGAAACTTACACATTTACACCATGGAAAAATAATGGAAACAGGGAGCGAAATCCGCCATCTGAAAAGTGTGGCGCGCCATGCTAGTATGCGGTGCGGACGGCTTAACATTGCATTGCATTTGCAAAAGCGATGGTATTTATGCATTCAAAGACGCCCGCATGCGAAAAATTAGCAGCAGTCATTTTGAATAAATTAGGCTAAGAAATAAACCCCTACTGGATCTACTCTAAAAGTCACGGTAGAAGTTTGCGGTGAAAAAAATGGAGAACAAGGGTGAGGCTATTTCAAAGGGAACTAAATAGGTAAAGCCATGTTCTCTCCCCGAGATGCGAGGTAATTTCGACGAGCGCATGCACAGCCCCCAACTTTTTTCGCGCCCGCTCTACCCCACCCTCTCTCTAGCTGACTAAGTGGATGGATAAAAAGGGTATGAAGGCGAAAGAGTCGAAATTGTGATTAATGAAGGCGCGTGCACACACTGGTGTGTTAGTGCGCGTTGGAAGAAAAATTACGACCAAATTTGATGCCCCAGTCACATCAGGGCGCACGCACACACACAAAAGGGTAGTTTTTGAGAGTTGTTGATAAACGACAGAGAGAGGCTGTACTAATCCGCAGACGTTTATTTGATCAATGGGAGAGAGGATCGTGACCCTTCACAAGAAATGGAGGCAATTTCGGGTAATGGAGCAACCAAAATTTGGAAACTGAGAGTACTTAAGATAGATTGTGTTAAACTAATATTCGATGGAAACGAAATCCCGTGATGGCTTGGCAACTTTGAAAATTCGAGTTGCAATGGAAGATCAAAATACCTCGAAAGTAAATGCATTGAAAAGCAATAAAATTTCCAGTTTGATTGAAAGTCCCTAAACCCATAAAGGAAGGATAAGAGTTTCAGGTTGGACACACTGCATTTACTCTTGTAGATCGCACAAACTAAAGTTAAAGGTAATGCAACAAAATTCAAGCCATCAGAAAGTCTAAAACTCTCACTGCTTCAACAAAGCTGGTCACAAGGGAAAAGCGCCTTTTTTCAGGGTAATGAAAACACCAAAAAATGACCAAGTGCACGTTTTGAGTCAGACCAACAAAATAAGATCCATTTTGGAAAGTTAAGGCGCAGCAGTATCAAACGATGGTAGTAGTAGAGTAATGCGAGGAAATATGACCTCCATAAAGAATAGAGAACATAAAGTCATGCATCAATAAACCCGAGGTAGGTTGGAGGGAAAAAATATAAACGGTTGACATAACTTTGGCTATCAGAATCCCATTAAAATAAAGACAGGCGCGCCACAATCCAAATCGATCCGCGCTTATGACACGATGAAAGATTTGAGGAGTCGCAGTTAAAAGGTGGAGTACATTCTTGAGACTAATTTGATGGAATATTAGTCCTTGCAGCACTGCAAGCGAAAAACGTTAGACAGTTATGCTGTACATGATTAGTTAAAAAATGAAGAGAAGTGTATCACAAAATTTGTTCACTTCAGCCATCGCAATATGTAGTAAAGACTTAGGGAATCCGTGATTAACTGAACAACACAGAGATTCTTCAAGGACGGCAATGAACTTCTAAGAAAATGAACCAAACTCAGAATAGTTTGACAGGAGACACAAAAACGTGGTAAGAATCGCGGGTTCGCTGCCAAGTCAAATAAGGATAATTAGCCTTTGAAAAACAAGACAACCGCTATGGAACATTAGGGTTTCCAAAGCTCTATGATGGGATTGATAAGCCACCCATGACAAGCAGAGAGACAAGAGGATATAGGTCAACCGATTATAATTGCACATGGAAAATGCAATGGTGATTTGGTGAAATGGCGGGATGCATACAAGAGAGATTATTACACGTTTAGGTAATCAAGACCATTTTTAAAAGAGGACTCAAAATCTACTGAGAAATTGACTTTATCTGAAGAAACCTAACAAGATCGGATGCTTGTGCCACTAGGAAACTATGGTACACTAAAGTTTAGAAAATGAACAAATACTATCCTTTGGTTTACTTGAAATGACTCACCGAAACAGAGAGGTCAAGTAGATTACCTGAGAAATACGTGGACAAATAATCAAGTTAAACTTCAGAAGTGATAAATATAAGGAGTTTAAAAAGAAGTTAACGCGCTTCAAAATGACCCGACGAAGATTAGATCCCATAATCAAATTCAGGTAATCAGGTCCAATTTTAAATTTCGAGGTTTAGAAAAAGAGGAAGAACTAACAGCTAGAAAACCGGAGAATTTTTGAGAGATCTCTTGAAGAATGCTGATGGCTCGAGATCTAATAGCGAATTCAGGATCCGTTTGGAGAGAAATGAGAGGGGCGATGAAGCTGACAGGATGGACGAGACCCTGACGCGCAGCTGTTGCAATGAGGGAGAGAGCTTTAGTGCGCACCGTGGTCGAGGAGCATATGACGCAGTGCTCAAGGGCAGGTTTCAAGTAGATCTGTGCCACCGTGCTACCATGCACCTCCTGCCCATCCCCTAAGTCTTTTAGAGATTCTTGCTTTCGCCGAGCTAGCCCTAGAAAATGAACAAAGCAGGCATTGTATAATCACTTCATGTGTACGAGATCCAAAACCTGACAAACTCACAATTGCTGTCATTACTCAGCATCCTTTTCTCCTCATCAACCAAAAAGGCGTTTATGCAGTCAAGAACGATGCATTGGAGATCAGCGACAGCCTCCCGTGGAAAAGTGGCACTCACTCCAGAGAGAATGGTTTTGAAGAATTCCTGAAGACGAAGAGAACTAAAAAGATATTCGTGTCGATTGGCCAGAAAGGAGAGACCAGCAATAGCTTTTTTGGCCATCTCAACATCCTCGGTAGTGGTAGTGACGATGGCACGACGAGCTTCCTCGTCAATATTTATCAGCAGAGCAGTCTCAGAGAAGAACATGAGAGCGTTGAAAACCTCATCGCGATTGTTTGATCCGCTACCGCCCTGGAAGATAAAGTGGGGACATTAAAATTTCACCAGTACAGCAGAAGTCCCCCTCGTTGATGGTAGACGAAATGCTGTAAAGCCACATCGACAGGAATAAAGTCCTTACCTGATGGGTGAGAGCACTGAGATCGAAGGAAGGGCGCCGAACACCAGTATTGGACTCGTTACTTGACTTGATGGTAGCATTAGCAAGATCTTCGAGAGAGAAGTGCTTGCAAATCAGTCCAACGGCATAGACAGCCCGGAGTACCTTGGGACGCGCTTTTAACGGAGAACGTACAGAAGAAACCGAAGAAGGAGCAGAAGCGGCGTGTTTTGAGGCAAGCCTCCTCAGACGCTCTGTTGCGGCTTTGCGCTCCTGTATAAGGCATTCTGAAACCAAAAGCAATCAATGTTTCCCAACTTTTATTCTGGTAAACGTTGAGTACTTTTAGAACACCACGGCTTCGAATTCCGTCTCCCGTTGCAATTTAGCGTAACTTTACGAAGACCATCAAAAACTTCACTTTTTGGAGTTTAGGAGCAAAACAATAGGACTGATTTTGATATTTTCAAAACCATAGAGGTCAGCAAAGAGCTCTAGCAGGATTGCATTTGTTTTGAATCAGCGGACTGACACTCAAACCTGTTGGGATTACCAACAAGTCGTTTCCTCCGCCACTGAGAGGAGGGTCCGCTCTTGACGTTCATGCCATTTTTACAGTTGTAGACACTCTATTTTTTGACTTGTAAACGTAAGAAGCACCATAATGATGCATCAAATGCTAAAATAATGAAATTTCAGCAAAATCTGTCCCAAAATATTAATCTCTTGAAGAGAAAGCAAAGAATTGCCTAAATACGGTTATATTGCAACAAGTCGGTTGAAAAATGCTTGGCAAGACTTCTAAGGAGAAAGAAGTTGTTAACAGATAGCAAAATTTATGAAAAATCACAAAAAAGGCATCCCAAAAAACACAGGATTTTAGCAGGTACATCGACCTCTGAGAGTTGGGCAAGTGATCATCTACGAAAAATTTGCTAATATTGATACCTAACTAGAGAACTCTCAGAATTTGAGGATTCGAGGAGCAGAGGTCAGTGTTGCACCAAAATTGAGGAGAGCTAAATTAGCTATTTGTAAACGAAGTGCTGGATAGCTTCTAATATTATTCATTGCAACACAGATGGTTTCCTAAAATGCTGTTCGTAGAATAAAAATGACAGCGATTGAAAATTATCGAGACTGGCTCCGATTCATTGAAATGCTATGATGATAGAGAATGGGTAACGTTGATAAAAAAATACAGAATTGTGTTCCTACTTAGGCCCTGATGTTGAATAATCACAAACAGTTGATTAGTGAACTTTCAGTAACTATAATGAAATTCTTACATTAAAAAAAACGGATGCAATGCATGCACGCACCATAAAAGTACAAAATACGCGTGCAAAGTGAAGCGAAGTCTATGCACTTTGCGAGGCATATTAGAAATGACTGAAATTGACCAAAAAATTGGAAAGACTTCCGGCAAATTGAGGCTAATATTACAAGCGAAATAAATCACCGAAATCATCCCCCAGAAGGTTAAAAAATTATGTAAAAATTACTGAAAGGGAGGAAGCGAAAGTGACGCTGTATAATTGAGATAGAAAATGCCAGGTAACAAAGGAAGTTCGTAACCAAGGCACCACTGAGGAACTAAATACGAGGGAAAGATGAGGGGGAATTGAAGAAAGTCGACACACTGCAAATCATCTACATTCAAAAAGTCAACCAATTTTGCAGTCAATTATTTGGATGCATCAATGGAAAACACGAAAGTGGTACACTACGGGAAAAGATAGGAGATGGAATACCTACTTAGCTGTTTACTATGATAAAGAGGCTAAATGGAAATACGGGAAGCCCGTACTGGAAAGAAAGACATAGCCTCGTACTACTATTTCCTTACAAAACAATTTTTTGATACAAATCAAAGCGAGAATTGTTTTATGCGTCTTCAAATAAAGATACCGAAGAGAGCAAAGAATTACTTGGATAGCGAATGAGGCAATAAATCGAAACTATAAATAAGCAGAAAATGTCAAACGACTGTAGAATGCAAATGCACCCAAGTTAGGATTGAGGAGGATTTGAACAGGTTAACAGAGGCTTTCTTCCAAAAAAAAGTAGGGAAAAGATAGAAGGCCTCAGACTGATGCAATGAAAGGCTACTCACATCTTTACGGGAAAAATGGCAGAGGATTATAGTTCTTTGTCAGATAGGCTACTTTGCTAGTTTGAGGGAGAGGAAAAGCCTAAATGTGAGACAGACAAATTAATGTCCTTTTACAAAAAAATGCGAATGCGTCCACCCCTGTAAGTGAACGTCGAATATTAAATTCCCTGGATAGAATTAGTCCTACTACTCGCCCAAAATAAAACCACACAAGTTTTACAATATCGGTTGCGATAGAGCAAGAGAAAA
The DNA here is from genome assembly GCA_900622495.1 of Hydatigera taeniaeformis. Taxonomy (NCBI): domain Eukaryota; kingdom Metazoa; phylum Platyhelminthes; class Cestoda; order Cyclophyllidea; family Taeniidae; genus Hydatigera; species Hydatigera taeniaeformis. The sequence continues at coordinate 32,551 of UYWX01020417.1, read as the reverse complement.
ATTATACCGTCTTAAAAACCCTAGGAGGGGAAATATAAGGTCGAAATAACCCCACCAAATACATATTCACAAAGGGAAGCAAAAATCGTGACTAAATCAAATGAACAAATTTTGCTGAAATGAGACAATACCAACCATAAAATTGAGCAAAACAGGTGGCCACACGGGAGTAGTTCTTAGTAAGGTGATTAGCGATGGCTGCAAGGCATGAAACTGACGAGTCCACAACGGCACGACAATGTCGCTGAAGAAGGACGACCAGGTAATCCTCCAAAGTGCCCGTGCCTTCGGGAAACAGTTGACTAAAGTGACAGAAAGGTCACGTGACCACCACTTCTCGATACAACTTGGCCTGTCCGCATGTAAAATAAAGTCTATTTAAAGATCGAACCGTCAGATAAACACTTGTGTTTTTTTCGGAAAACACCCATTCACTGCGATTATCACTGAGACATGGGCAAGAACTCGTTGCCTGCATTAATGCGAAACACAAATTAGCATCAAAAGACGAGACAGTGAGACTTTAAGAAGAAAAAATTTGCCTAAAGTTCGATGCAAATTCACAAATCATGAATATACCTCAACTTTGAACCCTTTTCGGCGGCAACGTGAAGGCAGCATGACTCGATAATCTCTATGGCATAAGAGAGAGTGTTGCCATCGAGAACGCCCCCGTTGTCTTGTGAGACCGCAGCGAAGGCAACCACTTGGGTTAGCATGGATATATGCTGCAAGAACAACTGAGGACGCGGTTTGACCATAGTACTAAGAAGTAAGAGGGCATTCTGCGGTGACAGAGTGTCTGAGGTTTGAGTGGAGCATTTACAGTGGCCCTCAGGGCTAGACGAACGCCCTCGATTATATTTCATATGAAGTGGGCAATTCGCTGTGTGCCAGCTTGCGTCTAGCCAAAGTAAAAGTAAAAAGGCGTCGTTACTTCATTAAGGAGTTTACAATTCAAAGCAGCACAAGAATAACATTAACAAGTTGTTTTGCTGACACAGAAGAAAACCTCGCACAGCCTAGTGGACTCACAGGGCGTACGCTAATTGGATATTGATCAAATTAACAGTGCACCTGCGATTAAGGAAAAAGGTAATCAATAATCTGAGGCGAAAACTCGATAAACACGTGGTAAGGAATTAATCCAGGCAAAAAAGAGATGGATAAAGTAAATGAGATGCTTGATTAAATAACATGAAATTTGCCTTTAAAAAGCGCGTAAAGTGAAAGCGGATGCTCTGGCAACAAATTGAGGATAGTAGAAGATAAGATGTATGTGAGAACTCACTGTGGCAGCGCTGTACTAGTTTCATAAGAAAGTCAACGATTCTTGAGCTGGCAGCATCAACTTGAACTGCCTTCTCCGGCGATTCTTGATTGAGAATCTACGATAGAAGAAACAACAAAGTAATGCAACCAGTGATTGAAATAACACAAAATCAGATGTAGAGAGCGTCTTTTTATCTAAAAGCGGCATTTCCGTGTGATCTCGCTACACCAGACAGCAAACAGTAATTACACGGCATTGCGATTGATCTATGAGATGCTAGCCAAAGACACGCAAAACTCTGTAGACAAAGATGAAAGTAAGTTACAAGCTAGTGGTAAAGTCACAGTTAAATGCAATGGTAAGCCTAATCAAAAGGATAAAGGTTTCAGGACACGCAATTAAATGAGGACACGGCATGGAATTCGAGACGGTTACTCCGAGTTAATGGAGGCGAAATGAATTCTCATCTCCTCAGCACAGCGGTTGCTAAAATGGGGGGCGCCTAATCTGTGGTCAGACAGCTGACTATCATCAGACAGTGGTCAAAAAATTTAGGGGGTGAGGAGGAAGAGGGATGGAATAAGTTATGGATTGTTCGGACGCTGCGGCGTGTGGGCAAAAAGCCCATACACACATGCACGCAACCATGTTCAGCAGGCTAAAATTTAGCCATGTTTCATCTTGCACGATTTTTGCTTACTAGTCAATCCATCTGAGTCAACTGTGCCTGTCTTCTCTTGCTCCATCAACAATTTTTTCCCGACCCATCAGAGAAGGGAACCAAATTAGTAATTCCTCTTGTCCATTAGCATGAGTCAAGTTTGCCTAACGAGTTTCCTTTGACTTTTCTCACTCTGTAAAAAAGGTGCTTACCGAGGCCATAAATTCTTCTATCACACCAGAACTGCGGCTCCGCACGCTTAGAACGACCTCACACATATTACGGACCCGTTTTTCGAGTCGTGTGGCCAATTTGGAAGCGTCAACACTCTCACCAGTGCCGAAGGTGAACCAGAGTGCAGTGAACGTCTCCAGTACGATTTTCTATTCAGCAGGACAACAAATGATTGAGGCAAAGAGGCAACCCTGAACACAAAACCGAAATGTTATCAGTTTACCTTAATGGTATCTTCATCATTGAAACGCCTAAGAAGCGTGACGCAAGCGTCAGATCGGTGCTTAGGCGTAAGCAGTGGTGTTCTGCGCATGTCATCAGAGTCCGAAAGAAGAAGTTGCTGCAGACTCTTGACAGCACGTTTACGAACACTGAGTTGCAAATCAAGTACCCGATTGACTAGAGGCTTGAATAGACGCGTTGGAAAGGCGGAATCGGGGATGTTTACCAAGTGTCCAGCCAATTCAACGGCTGCCTCACGCACCATCGGTGAACCGTCCATGAGACGGAGAGGAATGATTGAGAGGAGGTCTGAAGCACTGGGAGCAGAGCTCTCCGTGATCACCGGTACTGGAATGCACTCTGGACAGGTCTCAACTAAATTCGATAGACCTCTCAGTGCTCGCGTACGTACAGCAAGCGACGCATCATGAACCATCTGCAGATGAAGAAAGAAAGTCATGGTGCATTAGTTCGAGGGCTTTACGCAGTTTAGCTGAAGCAAGGCTTGGTTGCATGGGTGCCTCCAGTCTCCAAAAATTCAGCCTGCACACCAATGGCATGCGACTTTAATGGCTTCTTCTAAGGCCTATGGATATTCAAAGCTCTACACACGCACTAAAACCTACTTCCGAATCCCTTAAGTCTACAGAGAGAATTCCGGCCCTACATAGGTGTAAGTGTTGAAGATACGACGAAATGCCACGGAGTGAAGGCAGCCGTTGTGGATAGCCAAATCTATGGGAAATATTAGAAGAATAGACTTTAAGGTCACCCAAGCTGGAGTTCCGTAAGGCATTCATTCATGAAGTGGGACCAAAATCGAATCAATCCCAGAGGTCTGTTAAGAAATTTGGTAGGCTATTAGCTGAATGCTGCGACTTCCAGAAACGGTAGCACCACTTTATCATGATAAAAAGAAAATATGGGCGCAAGGAAAGTCTGACACTAAGCAAGTAGGGGAGATACGAATAGGAATGAGAGATGAATCGTAGGTCCCATAATTGGCATACAAAAAAGAAAAGCTGTTGAACAGCACCCAAAGTTGTATGTCTTTTTACAACGATCTGAGATGATCACACAATCGTTGTTTCTACAGAAACGACAAAGACGGCAGCCACAGCAAATACAGTAGAATAAGGCTCGAAGTCATGTCAACCTGATCTCCCGCAGCTCAGTTTCTGCAATAGTCTAACGACATCTAAGATCCTATTCTTTCGTACCTCCAAATGGTTTACAGTGGAGCCGATTCCAGTTTTGTCAGATTTCATGGCGAATTTTGACGTCTCTGTCCTTAACTGGACGTGTTGCCGCCTCTATGCAAAACTCAGATGTAGTGACCCAATATGCTTAAACTTTTCCCATTTTCACCTCTCCCTACTTTCGTAAAAGGCATTAGTTAGTACTGACAGATGCGTCGAGTGATAAAAAAACCAAAACTCACTGGCACAGGCGTCTTGTGAAGGCACATATAATGAACAAATTTGTTTAAACAGGCAAGTGTGAGTGCGTGTGGCACAGCCGATCTAGACCCATTAACCAACTAGCTAACGAGCTAGCGATTGCGTGTGGCTTGGTGTCGAAAACTCTTGATAGAGCACTGTGTTGTTGGGCGCATTTAATTGTCGTGACGTGCACACGCAGTGTACATCACCATCAGCACCACCAACGGCACAACACGGTACATACAAATGTGGGTGTGTGCTGACGAACGAGTTAATTAAAAATGGTGACCACCTAGCTTGCACACCTCCTGATACTCCCTGGTGCAAGATTTAAGGTGAGTTTGGATTCCGATCCCTCTGTCTGTCGAATGCTTGCCATGATGAGACGGCAACACCCAGTTGATTGAATTAATGCTGCTGAATAAGAAATGTTGTGAGAACTCCGTTCAACTTTTTCCAATCGACCCATGGTTGGTGACACGCTGGCTACTTGTCCCGTGAGTGACCGCACACCCATGATTTCAAGCGGACTGCTAATGGAATTCGCAGGTTCACAAAACCATGTCCCCAGGTTCCCCATTAAGGCCAGCAAAAGAGGTGGACAATGGAGAAGCAAAACCCTAGGTTAAACATGGGACGAATTGAGTGCGATATCGCTCTGAAAAACTGTTCCTAGGCGAGGGCTTATAGAATGAACTTGGTGTAAAGCATCTCTCAAACTTAAATACTATTTTACTATTTCAAATTCGACAGAGCAATGTGCCAAGTAGAGCCAGCGAAACTTAAAAATGTGAACAACTACTAGTGCATTTTTCTTCCCTCCAAGAAAGGGCCTCGGTAGTGAAATTATTAATGTAAACCTCCTTTGCGGTGTCTTTATTTCGACCCCTAGAAACGTCGAAATTTATAAAAGCTGACAGCCCAGCTTCTCACAACTAATAAACTTCTCACCCCTAATAGCGAAGCAATCAAAGTAGAAATTTGAAACAGTTAACTCTCTTAAACAAAGCCATTAGTAAAAAAACGTGATCTGAAAACCCATAAAACACCTCGAATTATTTGATTATTCTAGCAGGAGTCGCTTGAGTTATTATTCGCAAAGAGGAATGCTCGAAAAAAGGAGGAGCTATGGAAATGCTGCTCAGATTAGGACAGACTACACAAAATGCAAAAGTTTTGAACCTATTTGCACTTCTTAAGCGTCCCAAAGGAGAGGACTGAGGTGAAACAAGGGGAAAAAAGCAACTAACCTTTACAATTTGCATATAGAGCACATCAAATCCGATTTGACCGTGAATCTGCGCTGCGATTTTAGTGGCAAAGCGATGTGCACGTGCGGTTTTTTTACGTCTACTTTCGGCGCCGACGCCATAACCAGTGTACAAAGCCAACTTCGTATCACTCAGTGGCCTCTCGCCCGCGATGCTGGGTTCCGAGGCTGCAGGACTGATGAGACCTGCACGGTTGCCGGTAGCACCACCACCACCACTACCCGTCCCACGATTCGGTGGTAGCCAGGGAGCTATCCCTGATATGCTGTGGTGTGTTGAGGCAAACTCAATCAGGAGACTCTTGCGAATCTCCTCCAATTTTTTCCGCCTCTCTTCAGTTGGTGAAGGTGGAGTTGAGCTAAGTTCTTGGTTTGTTTCGTACAACCACGTCACCAAGTGAAATCGTTTGGCTGCCTGAAAGAGCCAAAGGTTAACTCTCAGCACACGTCAAAGCAGGTGCCTAGACCAGACAATAAAAACAGCGTACCAACGTGAGGCCATCAAAGTGGTTATATCGAAGACGAGAGATGAGTTGGTAAGCGAATTCTCGCTGTCGTGTGTGATTTGACATCCCCTCAGCAGAGTCAGAAGTAGCACCCTTCGATTCTTCGTCAATACCCAGAGTGAGATGGTAGAGGCCCAAAACAGGACTTCCAAGAAATGCAGACAGTGCAGTCCTAGCCTCCCCCAAATCAAAATTCCCCTTGTTGGTGGATCCCCGGAGTTTTTGAAGGTGATACATACCCCCCGTAAGAGTGATAAGACTATCCAAAGCAATCTGACGAACTGTAGAATCAGTGTTTCGATTCGACCCTGAAGTCGGTGTGGATGAGGGGGCTGTGGCGGAAGCAGAAGAACCAACAGCAGTTCCTTGGGTAGGAGTTTGACTTCGCGAAGAGGAGGGTGGTGTGGAAGATCCATTCAGCTGCTGAATTAAGAATTTTCCAAAGACAGTGAGCAGAAGACTCGCCACTGGCCACTCTATCGGTGCATCAGCTGCTACCCTTAGAAGGTCAACAAGAACTGTGTCGACGAGTGGGCTTAGATTATCTTCCCCTTTGGCAACAGCCCTAAGTTAGGAAAGGGAGAAAACAAATAAGTCTCTATAAATTCACAATGACTGTAAATACTAGGCAACAAATTACTTTCTGAACATCTCCGAGATCAGGAACTGAGAGGTGCGAATGGCATTTGTGTATGCGCTGCACACAGACTTTTCCTCCTTCGCCAGCTGAGTGGCATCCATGATGGCGTGTTGGTCACTCATGCCAGTGCCCGTGGTGGTGGACTGTTGGCTGACACCACTTGAAGGAGTGGCTGGTGCACCAGCGCTTGAGCTCCGTCGCCCACCAGCCATATACGATGGGGCGGGAATAAGACCCTGAATGAGGGCCATTAGGACTGCAGTAAAGGGATGCACTCGAATGAAGTGTGAGTTTGCAACAAAGTTATTGGCAGACAAAGGTGAAGGTTGGATGTATCGACAGAAGGGCTGCCAGCCGCTGGTGAAACTTCCAGATGCTAAAATCCTGTCAAAATAACAAAAAAAGTGGATAGTGCGAAGAATTCAGAAGGACAATGTGTATGAATCCTGCACCCACCAGAAGTTTCGCATGGCGGGGCAGCTTTTAGAGGACGAATTCGAAGTCCTGGTAGAGACCGCCTTTATAGGTGAGGTGATGAGATTCGACAAAACATCACTGGCTACTAGGCGACGGTGTTTGTCATATTGTGAGAAGATTGTAGATGCAAGAGCAAGCGCAGAGCGCTGCATTTGAAGACGCCAAGCATTGCGCTCGTAGTATTCTTTTCGACGGCGCTCTCGTCGTTCCAGCGACTCCCCAGCGATAGGAGGAGGAGCCGTTTCAGGAAAAAGAATGGCAGAAGGCGGTGAGGAAGACGTACTAGTGCCTGCAAGAGGTACCCTCCGAGAAGCACCAGGGCTAAGCCCACATGAGATGACGAGAATAGCAAGATCAGTGAGATGCATGATTAGAGAGTCGGTAAATCGACCGGGATGGAGACGCACAAGGCTAGCCAGACCACACAACGCTTCACTTAATCGACTGCCGAGGCTTTCGCGAACAAGATTTGTGAGGCCCACAGGAATGTTGGACCCAGAGCGTTTGAACTCTAGAAGGGGAATGTATAGTTATTTATTTGACCAATTTCACAAACAACGGGTTTTCATGAATCTATACAATTGCACAGACGAATGACAAAGTGACAAAGGAAGGGGGAATTTCATTAGCTAAATTTCTGCATTTTTGGGTGAACGTTAGTCCCCACGCAAAGAAAATAAAACGATAATCAACAAACAGGTACTACCAAAACCACAAAAATGCTGTAGAGGAAGTCATTTACTCAGCATTGAAGTGCGTAAAAGGACAGTATACAAGAGGAATTACTCAAAATCCCCTAACTTCTAAGAGTATTTTAAAAGTCAACCTAAATATAGCTTATCAGACCATCTCGAATTTCGAATTACCAAAATTACCAAGAGTTAATCAAATTGGCGGGCAGAAACACATCCGTATTTAAATGCAGAGTCGGCTTTCAAATAAATAAAATGTGCACTTACAATGCATGAGCTAACACCAGGACGTTTAATAATACTGTACGACAAAATGGCTACTGAGAGGGTACTGTCCAAAGGCCACACAAAAGTTAGGTAAATTGGAATGAAATCACCATCTCAAGAGGTAATTAGCGGAAAAGTGTACACACTGAAGTGAAGAGACACATTTGACATTTTAAGCAATCAGAAACATTAGTCTTCGCCGATGGATCTGGCACGAATTCGATAGTGGGAAGTAAAGATGATATGACAGACACAGAGAGCGCTCTGGAACATCAAAGCACCGGTTGTTTGCATCTTATAACCCCATTCAAAGCTGTGAAAACCTACAAACTATGTTTATGCAACAACCACAGATATTCTGCCTACAACTTTTCTTGGCTAGATCATATGAGATTTCCAAAGCCAAACTAAATGCTGAATCTAGCCAGGTCAGGTTGCACTGCTCAGAAACTTGGCCTACGGTTTTACGAAAAAGACACAAATAATCATCGTAAATGTAAACTAACATACCATCAGGAGTGCAAATTACAGTGACTAGCCGATTAAAGTGAAACTGCGTAATAGCGGTGATAGCTTCCACAAGTTCTTCCATTGCAAGTAGACGACTTCGAGGGACATCTGGTCCGGCAATGATGTGGAGAGCAATAAGGGCTGAATCAAGACCACGCAATATTCGCATCCACACAGGATGTGACCATAATAATGATTCAGAGAGTAGTTCACTGCTTCCACTGCTGCCTTCTGCACCACCATTCCGACGCTCAATGCGAGCCTTCCGACGCTGGATAAGTTCTTTGAAATTTGTCTAACAAAGCGACGAAAAATAGAGCCCCGTCACATTCAAATATAACAAAGCTTATAGATAGCCAAAAGTCCCTCACAATGGTGGGATTGGGAGCCATGAGAGAAGAGGCGTCACGAATATTTACTCTTAAAAGATTCAAGAATCTGACCAAACGTCCATTGGGTTCGTTGGAGATAGATCCAGCTACCCGTGCTTCCTCCGCCTCATGATAGAGGAAGTTTACCTCACGACGGGATAGACGCACAGTTACCGGTGTTTGATCGACAGCCGAAGAGGAGTCTTCGCCCGGATCAACTGCGGCTATGCTCATGTCTCCAGCTGTTTTGGAAAGATCCAGACTCCCCACACGTAATAAAAATTCGGATATGTGTGTAGAAAAGTGAGCCCATGTGACAGCAAACTTCCCGACTTCTTCGCTTATCCGTTTTTCTGCTTCTATTACCATCTCAGTCCGATCAGAGTCGGAGAGATCAGAAGAGACAGCCATGTTGGAGGAAGAGGGGGACAAACGTGATGAGACGACCGTAGCGGTAGCTGCATTAGCCGACAGAGCTTTAAGAGACGACAGTTCATCCTTATCATACTTATCACAATCCATTGCAGAGCTTTCAGTACACGGCTCAGTGCCTGATGTCGATCCACACCTCCGTGCAACCGATTTTCCATGTTCCTCTGAGGAGCGTGAATGTGTATCAGAGTTGGTCTTGCGACGACCCTTGCTAAAGGAGGCAGGACTGAGCCTACAAGCGTTCGACGATGAAGAAGACGAAGATGATGAAGAGCGGATTAAGGGAGTCTTTTGTTTTTTGCGAGGAACATGCGATCCTGATTTAGACATTTCATTGAATCGATTGTGATTGGAGCTCCGCCTCGAATTGCGCTCAGCAATTACCATTGAGTGAGCTGAAATAGGTGATGGTCAAAGTGAACGCTGTGAAAGAAGTTCCTACAGCGCCACCAAATAGAGGGGCTGAGTTAATTTCGAATCCAATTCATGAGAAAAAAAAGCTAAGAAACATAAAACGCCTAATATAAGCGATACCCAAGTACTGCAAACACACAAAACGCTTATGCGTAAAGGTCATTAAGAACATTATGCGGATAAAGACTAGGTTTTCAACCGATCACATTCTTGAGTTCCAGAGCATAATGGAGAGCCAAATGGCAATGGCTCGAAGGATTGCGACAAGGGTTGAGGTGAAATAAAGGATAGCGAAAAAGGATAGGTTATGTTCACAATAGACTGGTGCATTAAGATAAAAAAAACATGCTATAAAACTATAGCATAGAAAACTAAGTTACGAGATCACTTAAAAAGAAGAAGTGCGATATGAAGTCAGGTAAATGAAATTTCGAATTTCTTTGCATTAGCACAACTAACCATAAAACGGCAGAAAACTTTAATGAGACGAAAGTGGGCAACTAACGAACCAGCAAAGCAAATACCAAAAGGAAACTAAACTGAGAGAAGAGGTTTTAAAAAGAAATTATTTTTTAATTTATTCAAGTGAGACCACGACCCAGGCGATAAGGTAATCGTACAACCCTAAAATAGGCAAAAATTTTATGGGTGAAATCTGAATCTGCTGCGATAAGAAACTCCTATCCTTCATCTTGCAAATGAACAAAATCCAGTCTATCCGAGGGCGCTCATATAAAAAGGCGTCTTTTGAAGAGTGACCATAATCTGCGTGAAATCGACGATTTTAAAGCTAAATAGAAGAGCAGTAAGCTTGACTAAAAAGGACACAACGGAAACACTTCTTTCAAATAGAAAACAGATATTCAAGAAAAATCGTTTCGATGATCATACCTGGTTGTCCCCCATTGCATTCAAAAGGCTAAGCTGGCCTAGTTACGTATAACGTTCGCGAGCTAGTACTGACCCGAAAATAAAGTATGCGAGCTGTCAGCTTAAAGCATAAGGTAACGCCAAGTCTGAAGACTTAACACCTGTACGATCAGACGGCAGGAGGAGAGCCTTATTCACAAAGTCGAAAGGATGGAGGCATAAACCGCGTTTCAGTTGAGCTAATATTAGACCAGAAAAAAAAAACAAATCCTTTCTCGGATGTTAAGCGACAATGTATTGCTAGTCACTGAACGATACGAATGTTTTTAGATGGTCAATGATTTTCATTATCCGTTTTCGCGAAAACCAATGAGCTGTTACATGCAAGAAGGCATGAAAGCAAAAAGGAAATAAAGAAGAGGCATTTCGTTTTCGTATTTGCAGCCGGTGCAATTTTATGCATTTTTGATGGTACTGCGATGACGCATGCATGTTTCAAGGCATTAAACCACCATCACGAAGACCAGTAACAATGTCAAACATGATGAAACCTGAAACGTACATGGTTTTTTGGAGGGTTCATCCTCAGACGAGGAAGTAGTCTGAGTGAGCTGCCGACGCTTTTTCAACCTATGGCGTTCCTTTCTGTCAACTAGATCTTGTCCATAACTTTGAAGAGGGAGAAGAGGCGGAGGACTAGTGGAGGAGCGGGTGGAAGCCCTCTTTCTGGGTCGTTCCATCGAAGGCGAGAACCGATTACTATTTGAACATGCTAGTGGAGAATTTGGCTCAGCCGGAGGAATGGGTGTAGAAGACAGAGGAGTGTGCTTAAAAATGGAGATGATGTGTGATTTAAAAACGAAAGGAATCCTAAAAAAAAAACAAAAGAAGACGTACACGTAAACTATCAAGTCTGGGTAGAGAAGGTGGTCGACCCTTGACCTCTTCGACAAGACGTTGGAGCGAATGCTTCCGTGGAACAGGTGAATCGGTGAGACAACTACTGCTGGTAGCACCATCATCGACCGCTTTGGATTCCTCCTCCTCATCATCCTGAATATCGGATTCAGAGGAAGTTAGACGATGGCGCCGGTGCCCCAAAGTCTTTCCATGTTTCGGTGAAACTGACAGCTCGCTGGATGTGTCTTCACGAGGACGTTTATTGACACCACTTTTGCTTCCACCACCATAGGCACTTTTACCACCGCTGTTGTTCCTCATGACATCACTGGAGCTGTTGTTAGAACACGGCGGTGTCCTGTGCTGCTGCCTCCTGCGCTTGACACGCTCCCCTAGGGGTTCTGTAAAAAAGGCCGCACCCTCGTTGTCGCTTGGGACGCGAGGAGGCGAGTTATTCTCCATTATTGGTGGGATTTGTTGAGGCTGGAAAGTAGGTTTCTTGAGGGGTGTTGCTTGATCTCGAACCTGCCAATTTATCAGCTCTTCCAACTCGCTTCGTCGTCGACGACCTATCGAGTAATATAAGAGAGTGGAATGGGAACGCACATCGCTCAATATTGGTGCAGAAAAACTCACCACGCTTCTCCTTGCCACCTTCCTGTCCATTGGGGGTGCTAGTGAGAGAGGAAGAGGAGGTTGGATAGGGAGCGGCACCGACATTGGCACTAGAACTGGCCTGCGGTCCACAGCGGCGCTCGGTCCATGGAGAAGAGGATGAAGAAGACATGGGCGGCACAGACCCATGTTGGCGGGCATAAGCATCCATGACATCTTCAGAAGGGGAAGCAACTGCTTCAGGATTCCGAGATTTCTGAAGGTAAGCCGCTAATCCTCGAGGTGGAGGAGGCGGAGGAGGAGGAGCAGGTGTAGGATTGGTCGTCCTTCCACCACCCACATCAGCTGTGTCGAAAATAGTGTTGATAGGAGAAGGATTAGTGGTGGTGATAACGGCAGCAGGAGCCATGTTGCTAGTGTTGCTGCTGTTATTGTTCACTGAGAGGCTACTGTTCATGCCTGGAGTGGCAGGATAGGAGCAGTTTGAGGGAACGGAAAGGGGTGGGGAGCGAGGATGATGGGGTTCTACAGAGGCTGGAGTGCCCATAGATTGCCCATCGCTGCTGCTCAAGAGTGAAGCGATTGTACTCTCGGGGTCGGATTGGAGGAGTTGGTTGAATACTGTACTCAACATTTGGCTGCTATTTCGTACAAGAGGATCTTTAGGAGGGGGAGGAGGCAAGGAGGGTGGGGCATTGATGACTAATTGCAAACTAGGGGATGGATTTTGGATGGGAAGACGCGTTGACTGTACAGGAGGAGAATGAACAATTTGCAATTGCGTAGGCACAACTGGAGCTGCTCCCGACTCAACCAATTGCATCGGCTAAAGAATAATCGAAAAAAAGGATAGCGAATAAGAATACGTTGTTCTGACAGTCGAAGTAACTCACAAACACTTCAATAAAGTCTGCTATTAGTTGGAACCCAGCACAAAGACAAAGTGGGCGGAGAGGATGTGCATAAACGTCGAATAAGAGTTGTGATGAGAGTACTTTGGTGTCACAGAGAACTATTGCTAAACATAACCAATTAGCTTCTATTCTACATTTGTGATGGTTTGGCTAAGCCCGTGACATCAAGTGCAGCACATGCATGCTTGAAACGCATACCATACTGAGCGAAAAAATCGCACCCAACACTAAAGAAGAATAGCTCAGAGTTCCTAATTTCGGTAAGGATAGCGGAAAAGGTGTTCGCAAGCAGAGTAAGTGGTGGATGTAATTCTTACCCATTTTTGGGTGCTAGAGGAAACGGAGGTAGAGGCTTTGGAACGGCGTTTGCCACGCAATTTTTTCGGACCATCTTGTAAGACGGTGGCAGGAGTCGAAGTAGCAGGAGCTCGCTTAATGGATAGCTTAAGCGGTTCTACTGATGTTACACTGTAAACACTTCCACTCCCAGGAGTTTGTGATTGTTTTAGTGTCAGTTTGACGGGGGCGACTGCGGACGCTGAAGTTTGATGTCGAGTCACCGACGACAAACCAGACTTAATGGGGGAAGCCGTTTTGGAAGTACATTTTCCCGCTAAAAGAGTTATGCGTAAGGGAGATGTTCGTGATTACCTTCGCCAGAGAGAATTTGCAGCACCTCCCTGCACGAGTATATACATTCAAAGCTCCGGTTCTCCTCTAATATATTAGGTCTTTTCGAAATTGCCTCTTTGAGCAATATGGGAAGAGTGTGGAAATCGATTGGAGCAGGCTTCTGATCATTTTTTAATATTCTAAACACAAAATAAACAGAAAGGCAGAACCTTACATTCCGTCTGTGGACGTGATGGATAGTGCTGATGAAATCGAGTCTACCAAATGTTCATCGCGCGACTGCATATGAGCTTGCGCCTCTTGGAACAACTTGGGGTCATCGATGAGATCGATACCACTGACGGACTTGGGAAGGGGTTGAGGCAAGGGCAGATCTGAGAGAATATCCGAAAGACTCTTGCAACCACTCAGAGATAGAATGGGGATCCTTCCTATATCGCCAAGCATTGTGTCTATAAGATGCATAAGAAAAGCTTAGATCAGTGGATAAATGCAATAACGGCGCAATAGAATGGCAGTGATTACAACCATCAACGAATTTACGGCCAAAAAACCGCATCATGAACCATAGGACAAGAGGATAATGCATACGTCATATGGCTTCAGCTCTAGCGAAAAAAGGATCAGCAGCAGTAGAGCCATCATGTACAGTGGCTAGCGCCTACAGTCAAGGCGTACTATGTCAATGACAATTGAATACAGGCAACAATAAAACCATAAAATTTAAGAACTGTGTCTACATAAAATGCAGAAAAATATGACCCAACTTGGGCCCTACAAATGATGTTGAAAGAACAATTCCACGTAACCGTACCCTCTCATAGAGGAGAAACAATAAATCCCATATTTCGATCGATCGAATTTGGCCCCTTTACCAAGAACATCTAACATGCCGCCACTTCTATTTTCGCAACATCTAGTTCATATAGTGAACGATAATTAAGTCAACCTTTGTTAGCGATCTGCCAATTATTGCCTTTAACGTATTTGTTACCATGTATTTTTGTTGTATTTGTTCCATACTTTCTTTCAGTCATCCTACTACCATTTTTGTGTCTGCAAAGGCTCTAAATAATTATTCCTTATATTCGAAGTAAGTAATTAATAAAATTTAAAGATAACCTGAACTTTTTATTTTAGAGCTTTAGCGCTTTGAGATTTTTTACTCAGTAGAAGGAAAAATAAGTGATCCTGAATACGTGTATTTCAAAAAAAACGTGATCAGGTCTGGGCATGGCCCGAGGGCCATCCCACGCGCTAAAGATCTAGACAAATCTTAAAGTTACCGCCAGACATCGGGCGATCACATAAACAAGGTATTGCACTCACTCCCTTCGTTCTCCACCGCAGCCTTCTTAGAAGGAAAGTAGTTTCACAATAATTCTTTAAGCAACTTTGTATACGTATCTCTAGTGAGATTACAATTACTTTGAGAATATCCGAGTCAATTTAATCAGGACCGCTACAATGCCGCTTTAAATGATAGCGCACCTCTCCCTACGGGGCCCAATTTAAGCAACCATGATGCACTGCAGCCTTAGTGTTACATTCAGCCTTGGAATTTTAGCTATTGACGGCCTCGCGCTTCCCTGGAGCTACTGCTCAGTTCATCTTGCAAACAAACTGTCAATGGTAATGATTCGACGGCTCATGTAGCGCCCCAAGACTTCCCACCAGCTGGAAGAATGCAGCAAATGAAGCTGGCTACACGTATTCTAAAGTGAACAAACCAAATGGACCTGAGCCCGGCCCTGCGACCGGCCTACAAGTACGAAGCCCAGACGAATTCTAAAGTGACCGCCAAACCTCAGATACTCACATAAATAAAGCATTGCAATTCCCAAGTTAGATCCCTTTAAATAATTAGGTGTTTACAATTACTACTCCTTTTTTCCGATAACAAGATTCTAGTTGCGGATCCATAACAGGAACCCTATGTGGATAGCAGAGCTAATTTTACTTGGACGTGTGCATAAATTTAGCAAAAAAGAGGAAGTTGGCCACTGTCGTGTTTCTGAGGCCATTCCACACGGTAAAAGCAATATTGCCACTCATTTGATCGTCAATGTTACTGGCAGCCGACTAAAGAAAGCACGTTCAACTTATAAAGAGGCCTGATCATCGTGAGGATTAGTGGTTACGAGAAAATAGATACAAGTCAAAGGATAACTAATTAAATGTTCATACCTGCTTTTCTTTATCGCACTTCGAGTCATACTGTAGCTCTCAAGCCTCCTTTAATTCGGAGGATGCTTAACGACTGCGAAGAAGTCGAGAGTGAGAAAAGGAAGAAATCGGCATGGCAGACATTGATCTAGGCAACAAAAAATAGCTTCAAATGGAAAGTGTTGAGACTTATAGTCATTGACATATCTTGGCCATCCATTGCGCGTGAAGGTCCGTCTACGTTGCTAAATGAACTGGACGCGGTTTCACGGATTGCATTTCCCACTTGCTCTTGTCACAAGTGTTGATGGTTGTTAGAAGCGTATAAATGGTGTTGTCTCACTCCAACAGCATCATTGCATGGGTACTCTTAAATGAGAGAACTATGATCTACTCTGAAGAGGTAAATTAAGATGGAGCCTCCGTTTTATTCGTAACCTACTTGTCAAGTAGGCGATTGGAAATCGAGGGCATTGGCAGACGCCTTTGCACTGTTTGTTCATCTGGCGAAGAGTAGGCTTCCTTCCTCCCCTTACGGCCCTATATTTGACAATGAAAATCAAGGCAGTTGCACTTCGCAATCTCATTCGTCCCCCTCCGCCCGTCCAAATCCTTTAGAAATCAAACAGGTATAGCGAAGACCACTGTCAGGCTTCTGTGATCGTAACTCTGCGCTGAGGCAAAGCCTTCCAGGCTGTTAAATAACCATGGAACCGCCCATAAAAATTCACTCGGATGGTAGAATTAGTCCAATTGACTCTTCAATGACCTTGCTTCAGGAAACGTTTTTTTTTGACCTCCGACGACACTATACCTGATTGAAATGCACTCTGCAGCACATAAATCTCCAAATTTTGTTTCGAATTTGGAGGTCCGCCTCCACTGAGGCATTGCACCGATTTTCATCACAAGCTGCACAACATCGAAGATTTAACAGCATTACTTAGAGCTATTTGCACGTCAACAGTAACTAACGACTTTGACCAGTGTTTGTTTGACCACAGGAGCATGCGTGTGTCACCATCGAATCTAGACCAATTGAGTGCTGGAAGGCAGACGCCGATTAGCCAGCCATTAAGTGAAATCTTTCGAATACCCTAAATCACCAAGAGAAATGGGTCGTGAAATGAGTGTGTCTAACATAAGGGTGGAGAAGGCAGTCGAACTGGAGCATCTACGACATCAATTGTTAGGACCATCTACAGCAGGGGCTTGAAAGCACCCAAATCTCATCCGCGTTCCCTTGATCCCAAGGTTGAATAAAGGGTTCAACAACCTAAGAACATTAAGCCTATTGGAAGATGACTGCCTAATGAGCCAGTCATTTGTCGTACGTGAGACAAGCAAGATTACACATAGCGATAAGCTCTAAACGCCGTCAGGAGAGCTCGAATAAAATTAACAAAACATTCGAGGTTATCGCATCGAGGCCACAGCTGCGCACAAAACTCCCCCACATCAAACACGAGTGTCATGGCTACAACTCGACCCAAAGGCAAAAACATGGTGCCCGAGGAACGCAGTTGCAACGAGATTTCAGTCAAAAGGACTAACCTACATCAGGCCTTTCCCACACTTAGCGCATTTACCACTAAAAATAAATATCCATTAAAAAGGGATTTTTCCCAAGAATGCTTTCATCGACACCCTGTGCCGAACCCAACTTCACAGCTGTTGCTACTTGAATCAACAAAGCAATAATTTGGCAGAGAAACAAACGTGACAAGATTCAAGTCGGATAATTTAGTCCAATCACGCGGACCCCTGAAGCCACAATGGAAATGATGCACCAAACATGGGCGATTTTATCAAGATGTCACAACGATGCTCCATTACCAGGTGTGAAGAACTTCAGTCATGCACACACTAACAAAGGGTTTCGTATGACACCAACTGCAAAGGAAATGAAATCCCATTTCTGCGGTTGCATAATAGCCTCCAAGCGTAAGGTGCTAGCTCATCAAAAGGAATTTAAGCAACAAAGTGAAAATCCGTTCATTTACAAACCCAGTTAGTACAGGGAAAAGGGGAAGTTTTGTAAAGAAATATTCAACTACATATGAAATGATTTGGCGTGCAGTTAAGATACGAAATAGCCGCGTACGAACAGAGAGGAATTGACAATTACTCGAGGATGGTGGAGTACACAAGGTCTGGCACAGACAACAGAAGACGTACAACCTGTAAGGAGAAAGAAAAAAACGAAATTAACAAGGGTATGGACAGCACCTGACCCAGTAGTACACTCAACTGTGTGGGCATTTATACCACCTGAAAATCGGATGTCAAGCTGGTAGAGAGGAAACTTAGCAACAGCAGCTTTTGTAATAATCGTCCACCAAATTCTCAACTTTTATAAGGCCTTCAGGGAAATGAGCATCGACAGTGATGTTCAAGTCTACTTAGATCATAATCGCCGTTCGTTGACAAGTCACCACACCCAAACACCACAGAATGAAAGTGTCTGCAGTGGACAGCTGAACCACTAGATTTACAACGAAAGTTAAATTATAACGCGTTACCGTCAGAGGTAGAGGAAGTCCAAAACTTAATTGATTTTGCTTTGGTCAGCTTTAAAATAGTACCGAACATATCAACTCATGATTACAACTAATAAGTGGAGTACGTTTATGTGCATCATTTAGACAAGCATGCTAAGAGGAATGACGGATTGGAAAGGTGTTAGCAACAGAAAACCACAAAAACCCATTCCACTATCTTCCGTCCTAGACTGTTCTCTACGCAGTTTCCCAGAGCTTATAGGAATTTTGAATGCTATCCGAATATACGAGTATAAAAAAACTTTTTTAATTAAGAGCTGAGCCTACCAAACAGAACAGGATGGCAATGTGAATAAAGGATACGAAAGAACATTTCTAAGCCCATTTCCAGCCTTTCTACTATTAATTTAACTCTCTCAGGGGCAACAGAGAGCTTTAATATAAACCTGTGACAACAACGCTCGATCCGCCTTCCTAGCTGATATAAACTCAGCGGAAATTGAGCACACTACAAATAATATCCCCAAACTTCATTAGGAAATGCAGAAAAATCACATGCTACCTATGCTAAGCATATCGACCCCGCGCTGAAGGCAGCATTTTTTAATCAAACGCTGAAGCAGATAATTTTGTGATTTAGCCCATGCAGAAAAGACTTACTGATTGCTGCCCGTTCACCTCATTAGCAGCCTGTGTAAGGGATGGCTCAAGGCATGAGTGACCGACTAGAGTGTAACCAAAAACTTTGGCCAAATTGGTCTCGCCCATCCGACACGCCGATGACCTCGACACGGCCTAAAGCATGGAAAAAATGAGAACGGCGATGTCCGTCACCCGATAGGACGTGGTATGATAGATACCTTAAGATGGAGAATGATAAAAGCCAACGTGTCACGATTAGCAACGGGTAATTTGTCCATTAAAGTGGCTACCCGATGTTTGGCGCCCTCAGGATCGCGAATAGTCAAATCTGCAGCTTCAAGAAACTCCGGACGGAGGGCAAACGTGACCAATGGCTCGTTGAGAAGACGGAGGAAGGCTTTTAGACAAGAACACACAATGTTGATGTCTTCCACTAGTGCTAGACTAGGGGTTGTCCGACAATGCATAAACTTGTCCAACAATTCTACAATTGAAGGCAAACTCCGATGAAAAGAATCCACCGTGGGACAACAGTTTAACTCCATGCACACGAACCAAAAACCTTCTTCTCAGCGCCAGGGATACGATAGATGCCAACTTGAAGAAGACCTCTGGCAGCTACCTCGTTGACACAGTGAATGACAGGAGCAGGAATTCGAGGAAATTCATTAGGAGGGCAGAGGGAAGCAAGAGAGATGGAGTGCCATAAAAAAACCCCCCGCTTGCTTGAGGAGGGTGTCGCAATAACTGGTGATGCGCGGATAGTAGATACGTTGGGACGGCGTCGCGAAAGCGGCGTAGATAGCGGAGTGATCGCAGATCGAAGCACGCGGTCAGGAGATGGAGAAAGATCCGTCGGAGGCACACAGCGCTGCTTTAGCTGAAAGAAAAGCGCATAGGAGTTACCCAAAACTCTAGCAATGAAGCTGATAAGCAGCAAGAGAGCTGGATGATTCTCTTACCCGATTCCGACAATTTTCGTGGACGACAAGCCTGCAAATCTTGCAACGAAGAGCAGGTTTGCCTAAAGCAAACCGTTTACCGCAGCAACCGCACATTTGGAGGCGTAATGACGAGATAGACACAAATTGATGCAGACGAGTCAGCCGATTACTCCGCGCCTATTAAAGTGGACATCTAATTAATTCAAATGAAGGCGAACGTACCGCCGGCCGAAGAGGCGTTCTGAAACCGTTAACGTCTAATTGGGCAGTAGAAACATTTGCATCATGAGCACCATCAATACTTCCCATTACATTATGCAAGTCAAGCTTTGCTCCATCAAAAGCAAGCCTTTTGAATGCAATGTCGTGGTAACTGTCAGCAGAGCCAGATGAAGCGCGCTTACGAGGAATCAAAGATTCCGCCACAGGGAAAGGGGACTACAAGAAGAAAGGCGTAAGATTTTCCGAAGAATATAGCAAATGAAAAATATTTACATGGTCATCAAGGGGCGTTTTCGAGGTTTTCCCAGTGCTAAGTCGCGCCGAGGGACGAGGAATACCTCCCACAGAGTGAGACTTTTTGCGACCAACCAGTCTAAAAAGGATAAAATCGCTTGTATTCAAGCATTTTAAGGTAATAGCCGCATATATAAGCTTGCCTTATTTTTTTTGACTCAGCCTCAGAATCACCAGACGATGTATTTTCAGATTCAAGCAAAGAACCGGCGGAATGATCAGCGCGACCACTTACACCTCTACGTGGTGGTGGTGGGCCAGCCCAACCACTGTCTCCCAGCTGAGCAAGACGCTCTTTAGCTTTATCAATGTCATTGTCACGAAGGACTTCGCGAATGACCTCAAGTTGTCGCTGGAGGCGCTGGGCCTCTTCGCCTAACTTTCGATTCTGCTCCTCAACATGATTCAGTTTGCCGCACAAAGTCTCCTAGAAAACAGAAATTGGAACCATGGATGCCGTTTGACATTAAAAGAAACGAGTGAGGCAAAAACTGCACCCTTTCTCTGAGCAGCTTTTCCTTCTCGACGCGCAGCAGCTCATAATCCTTCGAAAGCTTCATCGCCCTTTTCTCGAGAAACAGGTACGTCTCTTTAAAAGCCTTGTCCGAAACATCACCTGAATCCAACAGCTAAAATTGAAAAAAAGTAAATTTGCGACAGGAAGAACATCTTTGAAGGCGCTGAACACACCCAGCTGAAAGCGACTAAATTGTCTTTTAAAAGAGAACGAGCAAAGGATACAATATCCAAAAGTAAAAATACCTTAAGAATAAGGGAATTTAGAACCTCTACAGAAGCAAGGCAAACTGGCTTGGTATTGCTCCTTAGCCCGCAATTCGAACGGCCCATTTAACTAGATTTTTGAAAACCCAACCCTAACGGCTTATATGGACCAGGGATCAAGTTAAACAAGGAGTGTGTGATAGGTTATTGACTTTGCGTATAAACTTATGCACTAATAGGCTTAAGGTAAAATGAACGCTTTAGATACATAGTCTTGTAAGTCCTACATTAACATAGCATGTACAGAAAATTTTGAATATGTGCAGCCATCACCAAATCTCCTGGTTTTCATGTCATACTCGATATGAGTATTCAGGGAACTTATAAAACGTATATCGATCATATTGCTACGCTGATTAGCATCATTCACACTGGTGATAAAATCGGCTGAGCCAACAGATCTGCATAGGCCTCTAACATTATTCAACGGGCATTCCCGCAAAGGCCAAAGAAGACACTGGATACTGTATTTGTGTGATTGTAGCGTCTCCAGACTTCCTACAGAGTAGTAGAAGGCATAAGTGAATGCCAATACATGTATTCCGAAAAAGACAGAGCAAATGGGGTCTGAGCGTGTCCCGAAGGCCAGCCCACTTGTACAGGGTTCAGACAAATCCCAAAGTGACCACCAAACGTCAGGTAGTCACATAAGCAAAGCAGTACAATAATTAACTCTATGAATGTTAGCCAGTGTAATACATCTGTTGCTAGTATCTAAGTGAAACGGACTTTGTAAATCCTTGCCTTAAGCCTTTGGGTCAAACTCAGTCTTAATCCCTTTCCTCATTAAAATAAATTTATTCAGCTCCACTTTTTGCCTTCTTCTACATGGTAAGAAGTCTTGGAATTCTACACTGGAGGCAGCTTAAAATGAATCCGACTCCTTTAACTACTCATTTAGATTATCGACCGATTGTGACATATACCTACAGTTTGCCCTAACACATCCGTTTATGGGTGTTGGAAATAACACTGTGGGTTTTCTCATGTATGAGACTGTGTCTGATAGTTGTAACAAATCTGTTTTAGATCAGAGTTTCATAGTCTAGCCCTGGTACTAATTGATGGTCAACATGTGTACACAACCGAGTCTCCGGCTGTTTGACCGAACGCAAATCCAGGACCAGTTTATGGCGCTTAGGAGCCCAAGTATCGTTCCCCAGTATCTGTAGACTAGCGCGGCTGACTCGTAAATGCTTTCTTGCAGCACCGAATATATTGTGAAAGTCAAGGATTGTGCCAAGGAGAACGTCAAAGTCGCCACTAAAAGAGAAGCAGTAAGATAATTCTTGCGGCCACCTGACGTCTGGCTTTTACTTTGTTATTCGTCCGATTCTTGTACGCATTGACTGGTCTTCGTGCCAAGCTCGGACCTAATTCCTTTCCTTTCCTGGAATGCATATATGCAGCCCAACTTAATAACTACCTCTACTTGGTGTGGAGTCTCAGCTTTTCTCCAATTTTATTTAACTTTAGCTATATGGATGTACCAAATTATGGGGGAGGACTTTCCACTACTTAACCTAACTGTAAATTTGGAGTGATCTTAGTCAGCGAAAGATCTTTGTAATCACTCTGTAATACAGCCAAAACGCACTTAATGCGTTATTCGATTCGATTGCCCGCGCAACGCGTTAAATTAAAGTTTTGCTGCAGATGGTTGTCAGAAAACAGGAAGTACATTTTAATGTATGTTAGTTTGTTTAAGTGGACTTTTACAGTAGAGAGGTGGAAACCAATTTGGGCGCGAATCACGTGGGCGAAGGCGGTAGGGGGTCTCTCCCAAGAGGATATCCCCTATTCGGCTCATATGCATCCCAATGCTCTTTCTTCCTGTAACAAATGTCAAATAAATCATCTACAACCAACCTTCTCTTGAAGCCCGAGGTTAAAGGCAGGAGGGTAGGCAGGCGGCTCTTACACGCTGACAGCGCCGGTCGACATCCCTCCCTTCAAAGAAGGCACTGATTTCGATAACTGGCTCTGTTTTACAAAGGCAGAGCTCAATCTCTACGATCCTGCCAGGAGAGTGCCATTGCTACTCCGCGCTTTGCCCTATGATCTACGTCGAGAAGCAATGGATGCAGGTGTCGCGCTTTCCTCGGATATAGAAGAGTGCCGTGTGGTTTTTATCTAATTGACATCCCTTCAGAAGGACGAATTCTTGATTCTGACTTTTCTACCGGTTACAAAAACCGAGGAGGAGTGATGATGACTTCGTTGGCGATCTCCAGTCATTAGTCAAACAGGCATTCAGGGATTGTTGTCCTCTGCTGGTTGCCTCGTGGATAGCGGCCCAGTTCAAAAGGGGGTGTACGTGCGCCTGCCTTGGCAGAATAACTAATGCAGTTGAGGACTAGCAGATTGTTCCGCCTCGTTTGCGGAGCACTAGCTAAGCCCCAGGCGTTACAACTCTCAACTGGCGGGCAAAGGCGTGCGCTCCGAAGCCGACCCTAAACGCAAATTAAGACACAATTTTCTTTATCTTGTCTACCTCCCTTACGATGTTCTGCCTTTATGCACGTACGGAACAAGCTAGAAGGTAACACATGCTCTTTTCTTTTGGACTCGGGGCAGATCGTTCCCTACTAAATCCAAAAGCCTTCCCCATGGTCCACAGCAAGGTCAATATTATCTCACCGGCTACTAGACTACGCTCTGCAGAAGGAAAAGGAATCTCGGTACTAGGAGAAGCATCTATCAATCTCAATCGAGAATGACGGCTGGGAGGTAAATTTCGTGCTGTGCCCAGAACTAGCCTGAGCGTACTGTTAGGAGCCGACATTTTACGCCAATCCCGAGCGGTTATGGACTTCGATACAGGCATGCTCGCAACCCATCGAAGGTCCAAGGAGAAGCGTTCGACCCCTAAGCCATCCTCCCTCTACAAAGAAGACCTGGGACATCGTAATTTGCATTTAGGTTTTTGCGAATAAATGTTTTTCTTGTCATCAGACAGAAATCGGAATAAAGAATTAAGCAGAGTACCTAGCAGGACATTCCTAGGACTCCCTTAATAAACTCCATGAATTAATCTATGTAGAAAAATGCACTTTATTTGTCGAATGCCTATTTCGAGTACAGTCCTTTTTAAGAACTTCCGGAAGGAATGATAATCGCCGTGGAAGTCACGTATACCCATAATTTATTGCCCAAATAATGACCGAAAAAGGGACACTCACGACGGTGTCTTCGAAGTAATGAACTAAATCAATTTCTCCTTATGACATTGCTTCCGCTTTAGAGCCGTTGAACTATACCACTGTTTTTAGGTATGAGGAAATTGAGTGGAAGAACGCTACTTTATTAGCTGATATCATCATGCAGAAGAGACCGACAGCTTCTTAGTGTGACCTCCTTAGATAGATAGCGGGTAGTGTTACTGCAATATCTAATGCATTTCCTTAGAGTTATAAAGCACCAGTGGACCAGAGCAAACGTTTTGTACTCTTGGGAAGTGCATTCGTTATTAAAATCCAGAGATGGGTGACTCTTGGGTTCGGAACTGTTTCCTTCCATTCCCAATACCGATTAGCAAGACTTCCCCAAAAATAAAAGATGTGATATAAAGAGAAAATGTGCGTTGCAGGTGTACAAAACGTCTCCTACAAAAGGAAGCAAAACAGAAAGGTCATGACTGCCCATGAAGTGCATGAGACTAATGAAGTGAACGTTGAATTTGACCGATTACGATTGATTACTCCACTTGTGTCAAAGGACTTATCACCTAATTCACGACTTTCACCCTCCCCTTTTTGAATATCTCTCAAGAATTTTACTACACTTCTAAGTAGGGAGTCGTGTACTCATTCCAACCAGTGATTTCACAGGTTTGAAAACATTTCCTGGTTAAACTTTACTTGCACTTATTGTGTTACAAGCTTCGATTAATCCAAGTCAACTGAATGTGGTGATTGAGTATAGTCAATTTGAGCAAAAATAGAGCCACCATCATGAAGGAATAAAGTAGAAGCGGATTTCACCTTTAACCCAATCTGTCCAACCCATTGACAGGTTTGAGCTAATGTAGTTGTATAAAAAGGAGGAATTACGTAACTAAGTGAGAAGTGTCTAACTAGTCGTAAGTGTTCGACGCACGAATGTTGTGCGTACTTAGATCCCGTGCTTACAAAGCATGGACTAACTATGAGCAATTAAGCGACTTGACTGGAACAATTTATTATGGGGTCACGAAATTCAATGGTACTAATGATAACCTAATAAAGGAATGAATTACTTACCAATGAGTGTAAAAGCCTTGAAAACGCGAAATTACACTCTATTTGAACAATAGAACACAAAGAAGTGATTTTTTGCAGAATCATAGTACGCATTCACAAACACTACCATTCACCACACGTTGCGTGATCGTGGCTGATTGAAGATGTGATAGAAATGCTACAAAAGTAAGCTGTACATAGACATTCAACAGGCTCTGAAACATTCTAGGCTGCACAATGAACGTCCAGTTCGAGCACAAGCATATCGCCGTGGGGCCGCATGACATTGCTCACAAAGCCGAAGTTTTGGGGGAGGTGGAGCAAGTTGAGAACGAAGCAAGAGATAGTTCTCTCCCTCAGTTACTTCTGCGGGAAGAGCAATGAGACAATGGGGTTGAATGCGCAGGGAAGAGATAAAACGCACGCTACCAAGTGGGGGATCCAACGGCAAGGAGGGATGCAAAGCATTTCTCTTCTTTTTTTCCCCCTCTGAATCCTCTGAATCAGCACCCATTTCAACTGAGGGAGCCGTACGGCGCAATCGACCGCGTCCACCACTGTTGCCTGAGCCACCTGCGTACTCTGTGTTAACGCGAAGGAGGCGTTCCACGGTGTCTTGCATCTCCTTCTCCGCCTTATTTTTAGCCGACTCACGCCGACGCTCAATCCGACGCTGACGAATTTCCAACTGCTCAGGAGTGAGGGTGGCGACGGCGGTCGAGATCCCACCTTGGTCTGTGGCTTTATCAGAGGGCATCATTACATCCTCAAGAGTCCATAGGGAATTCTGAGAGCTCTGATAGCCTAGACGTGTTCGACTTCGAGAAGTGACTGGAGTTGACATGGTGGTTGGTTCGCTGTCACTATCACTGCTGCCGGTGTAGGCATCCGTGACCCGAGCCGGAGGTCGACGACTTTGACGAACTGGACGAATTTTTTTCGTAGTGATAACCTGTCGCTTCGAAGGAACCCGTTTCGAAGAAGCTGCTCGTTTTCTTCTGCGTTTTCCTAGTACGGATCGATTTGTACTTTCAGGTGATTCCTCTGAGATGGCTTCCTGGAAAGCCATTAGATGTAAGGGGAATAACTTTATGGCAAATTAAAAATAAAATGGTATCGAAAGTGAGCTGACTGACATAATTCTCATCATCGTACTCATCCATTTCCAAGAACCTGGAGCCAAAGTCATCTGTAGCAGGAAGAGTGCTATCGCTGTCCATTTCTCAGACCGAATAAAACAACGGCACCTGTAACGGAAAGTGTTAACCAGACGTGGTCATGAAGGTAAGCTACGGAACAGAAAATTAGCCATGTTGGGAAAGAATGGGAAATAGAGACAAAGAGAAAGGAAATCATAGCCACGTTCCCCAGTGCACATTTACAGTAGAATTAGAAAGGATCCTGGTGTTTGAAACCAAAACTGCCAAATTCAAGTACAGCCATAATACATATGAAGAATGATATTCCCACCAACTGTGCCGGTTGCCTCTGCAATGTGTACATTAATATTTGTTGCTAATCTACCTTATAAAATTACGGGTACCACTAGCTAAAAGCGCCAGTGAGTACACACTTGCTTATATTACGCGGTCAAGATCGCCGTAACCTGCCAATTAATCCGGGCTAATTTATAGCACTATAACAACTGTAAGATTTGTGCATTTTTTGCCCTTAAAGCAAAATTTTTCAAAACAATGTACAATTTTTTAAATAAAAATTTATTTTGAGGTTTGATTTCTTGGCAGTTTAAATGTTTGAAAGTTCCAGATCGACATCCTCTAAATTACGGAGATTGGGTGCGATGATTTCTTAAGTTTCACCATCTTCAAACCCTCATGACAATCTCGATATTCACCAAGCGTGAGCCACCGAAGAAACCCCCGCCACGCGTGTCCACCCCACTGCAAGCGTCCTCACGATTGGACGGAGCAATGACCGCGACCCACGACACAACATCACTCAGCACCTTAAAAACCACCAATGAGTGTATTAATCTTTATAAAATGGTGACAATACAAAAGGGAATAGAAGCTTTCAATAAGGAACAGAGCTGATGAGAAGAGGTAGGTCCGGATTCGTGAAGTCCCATCGCGACGCTTCCAGGAAACTGAAGCATTCGTCAATGTCTTGCACATGTCGAGGCCGATCGAATGCCGCTGACAGTGAGGAAGGTTCTGAAGAGTGCAAAAAATGATGCAAACTTAGTAGCTTTGGAAACTTTTCATGGCAGTTCATTACATGAGTAGGCAAGAACGACTGTGCAAAAAACAGAGGAACACAGCTCACCTGGAGTGTGCTCATAAAGCGGATCCTCAGCCCCATTGGCAGCAGCAGCAGCAGCGGCAAAGACACCGTCATAGGAAGAGGCAAGAGTGGCAGCCGCAGCGGCGATTGACTGTTCCCCTGCACTTCCCTCGCCCCCAACACCGCCTCCTGCCCCCCCACCTGCATAGTTGTAGTGCGCAAAGTGTGCCGCGTAGTACTGTTGGTAGTACTGCTGATAGGCCTGATAGTACTCCGCCTGAGCCTGTGAACTCCCACTCACTGCGGCAGCCACGGCTGCAGTGAAGGGATCCGGCATACCTTAGCGAAGAATAGAACAAAAATATCTCGCGTCATTTCGCTTTACCTCATGTTATCAGTTTTCAATGTAAGTGACTTCTGTTAGAGCCAGTGATGTAAAAAATATGACACGTCTCCAAACGCAAACAAACAAGTACTTACAGCTATTTTACCTTCACATATAAGCGTATTTACAGATTCTTTTGTGGTAGTTCTCATCTCCAATGCACAATGCACCCACTCATTCTGTATTTCTTAGAACAAACAAAAACATCTATAGTTGAGCGAATTCAAAGAAGGGTCTGATTGTCTCTCCTTAAATGAGCAAATTTAATGTATGATTCTGTAGGAACTTGTCGGATTAAGTGAACGAAAAATACGCACGAAGGACGAAAGTGTTTAATGCTCGTAAGGCCACCTTGCATTTCCAACATTGTAATATGATGCAAGGCTCAAGACTTAAAGAAATGTTGTTTCGCACCTGGCGGAGTGAGTGGCTTCGAATGATTCCGTCTGAAGGTGATTACCGTAACACATGTAAAGGTTAAGTTGAAACAGGCAACACAAAGCTATAAACACAAAATTATCATATAATAATAATAAAATAGAACACTTATTTCCTTAATTTCTGCATACATCAGTAGCCCTTCAACTCGTGCGAACACGATCATTTGTGATTCCTCTCGCATACAGATAAAAAAGGAGTGAAAAGCAAATTACCACTTGGGAGGAGAGACGACGAGGAGGCCGCGGCCGCCTGTTCATCTTTGGCCGCTTGAATGAGTTGTCCATCAGCCGTGTAGCGCTTGGGTATGGCCAAGCTCACACGAATGGGTTTGTACCCTAGACCTGAATAGTTCTGCATTTCTATCAGTGCTCGATCTTGATCCGCCTCTGATGCGAATCGGACGAAGCCATAGCCCCTACTCTTTCCGTTGTTCATAACGACTGCGAAATAAACGGGCACAACTCATTTATGCCTGTGGATAAATCCATAGACAAAACT